>CAJHQP010005780.1:0-43148 GCA_905132765.1 Moricandia arvensis | reverse complement strand
TGTTAATATCACACTGTGACCCCATACTTCCATAATGTACAATTAGCCTTTGATTTTTGCCCTAATCTTCCAATTATGCACTCCAAACCCTCTCAAATACAATTATGTATGCAAATGCAATATAAAGACTTAAGTAAAACCTAGAATGATAATAATAAGCTAAAATATGAATTTAAAACTCATCAAAATTAAGAGATATCAAACACTTGTAGTGATTTAAGGAGAATCACCATATCCTTGCTGCGAATCGAGATGAAGCTGCTCTGTCTCAAGTGCCTTGTTTCTAAGTCTCCTTGTTCTGAAACGGAGAAAAAAGATGACGTCTCTAGCGGACTTCTTTCAATCAATAACGCCCCGATTGAGATGAGATTTGATGATTATGATAACAAAAAACATGATTGATTTTGATTTAATCATGGATTTTAGATCGAATTTTGGTTGAATACTTCCCCTTGGGAACTTTTAAGTCGCCTCGCGAAAGGAAGAGGAACTCATTCTCGTGATTTCTTATTTTTTAAATGCTAATATATAATCAATAATTTTAAGTTTCAAATGTGTTTTTATACTATTACTGTAACAACACGTTTCGTGGAACCCAGTTAGCGCTGCAGCGCATCGACCCTAACTCTTACCCTGTGATACAACAAGCCCTCTAGGGCCTCGGCTCACAGATAGGTTATTGGTGTGTTTGGCGCTACTTGAACCCAAGACCTCACCCTTTAACAACCTCCTCACAGGACAAGCTGTCACCAATTGATCTGCATAAAGGGTGAGGTCTTGGGTTCGAATAGCACCAAGCGCAACAATAACCTATCTGTGAGCCGAGGCCCCAAAGGGCATGTTGTATCACAGGAGAGGGGTTAAGGTCGATGTGATGCAGCGCCAGCTGGGTTCCACAGGACGGGTTGTTACAATTACAATATTCTTATGATAACTTACATTTGTACCAATTTGAACAGCCCTATAAATCTAAATTTAACAGTATTTTTTTGCATCATATTAAAACAAAATATTATTTTTTTGTCTATTAATCTACATAATTTTTTATAAGATTCAAAACTCAAATTTACAAGCATTAATGAATTTGTAATATTACAATTATTGGTATATAGTAAAGGTTTAATATGATTGGTTTGTCTATATCACAAAAGTTCACTTATCTTTTCGGTCACACATCCGTTTAGAACTTTAAAGTTGAATGTGCTTATGCTGGAGTAGTCGAATGATGAGTGACCTACCAGAAGTCATTGGCCGTATCGTGTGAGTGAGTCAAAGCACGAAGAAATATCATATGATGATTCAAGGACAATAAAAAAACTTTCAAGCCCTAGAAAAATTAACGGATCTCTCGTCGCACAAAATGGAGACGACATATCGATTTAGCAAGCGTGCAAGGCCCATTAGCTGTGGGTGATCTGGGTGTTATAAGTGGTATTAGAGCTAGGTTAGCCGAAAGATGTCTTGACACTTTGTCGTGGTGATCAACGAGGATGTTGCGCTCTGTGAGTGGGGCTGAATTGTAACATCCCGATTTCTGGTATATAGTAACATGATTAACAAGATTGATTTAACTACCTATGTTACCAAAATGCATTTATCTTTTCGGTCACACATCAGTTTAGAACTCTAGGGTTAAGCATGCTTATGTTGGAGTAGTTGAAGAATGGGTACCGGGAAATCATTTGTAGTATCGTGTGAGTGAGGTTTTAGGAACCAAGGAGGTTCAAGAGCTTTTGGGGACACTTGCTAGTCTCATATTAAGTGCAATTACTGCCGAGGGAGAGACAGTTGGTCTTGAGGCTTTGGATCTGGCAACTTTACTGTGGAAAATACGCGAAGTCAAAATAATGATCAAGCTTTGTGTAAGAAGATCGAGATTGAGAGTGTTGGATATCACATAGCTTCGAGCGGGATGTACATGTACCAGAACCTAATTTGTGTGTCAGATGATAAGTTTTTCAGAGAGGAGATCTTACAGCAAGCACACCACTTGCGTTTTTCTATCCATCCGAGGAACACCAAGATGTACAAGAATTTGAAGCGTTATCATTATTGGCCTGGTATGAATAAAGATGTTGATACATTTGTATCATAGGTTAGACTTGTCAGATGGTTAAGGTTGAGCATCATGTACCTAGCGGGTTATTACAGAACCTACCATTGCAAGAGTGGAAATGGGACATGGTGACTATGGATTTTGTGACTATGCTACCGACAACCTCTAGTGGGAGGAATGCTGATTGTTGATAGACTCACCAGGTTAGCTCATTTCCTAGAGATCAAGAAGACGGACAATGCTGATCAGTTGACGCATATTTACATCAGAGAGATTGTGAACTTGCATGGAGTGCATGTCAGCATATTATCAGATGGAGATGCAAAATTCACATCAGCATTTTGGAGAGCCTTTCAGAAAGCACTTGGGAAAAAGGTCCATATGAGTACAACTTATCACCCGCAGACAGATGGTCAGTCAGTCATATGCTCAGGGCTTGCATATTAAACTGAGAAGGGAGTGGGGGAAGTATTTACCTCTAGCAGAATTTGCCTACAACAACTGCTATCATCTGAGTATTAAGATGGCATTGTATGAGGCCCGTTATGGTAGGCCTACCGTGCACCATATTATTGGACAAAAGTGGGGAAGCGACATATCATAGAACCATCAATGGTTCGTGAGATGGTATAATAGGTGAAGATGCTCAAGATTCGTTTTAAGGAAGCTCATGACCATTAGAAGAGTTATGCAGGTAAATACCCTAAGGATTTAGGTTTTAGGTGTGCGACTTAGTATACCTGAAAATGAGGACGTTTCAGGGAGGATCTAAGACTCGAAAGCTAAAGAAGCTTAAGCTGAGGTACATGTGACCATATCCTATTTTGGAACAGATTGGAGCAGTAGCTTATAGATTGGGGTTATCAGCAAAGTTTTCAGACTTCCATGATGTGTTTCATGTGTCGGTGTTGAGGAAAGTCGGGAGAGACCCATGGCTCATTATGCAGCAGCCACCAAGTGATCTTGGTAAAAATTTGCATGCACCTAGTCATCGAGTGGAGATTATGGATCGGTAGGTTAAAGCGATTCAGAGAATGATGTCCATGATGGTCAAAGTTTGTTGGGAGAGAGACGAGATCTATGATGAGACCTAGGAGACCGAGACTCATATGGGGATTGACTATCCTAAGTTTTTTCAGGATGGTATTCGACATCCGGTTCAAGATTTGAATTTGAGGGTGAACTCTTTGTTAGTGGAGGAAAATTGTAATGATCCAAGTCTTAGGACCCATCAAGGCCCAATTATGGAGAAAGAAACCCTAGGTATTTCATCTATAAAAGCAAGTCCTTCCCTTCTCTTTTTTTTTTCCAGAAAAACCTCTTAGCATTGAACCTCTGCAGAAATTGAGCTGTCAAGCAGATCTGAGACCGTCCAGCCTCGACCACCGCCTTCACCGCCGAGATTACCCACTGAACCACCGTCAGTGCCCGAGGTAACACCAAAACCGCCTTGTTTTTAAGCTTTAGATTTGGCCGTTTACAAAATCGTTCATAACTCCTAAACCATAGTGTTTTTTCATGAATCTAAGGCCACCAATGTGTTCCTCTCATCGAGACGAATTGGTAGAACCAAGATTAGCCGGAGATACGCGACCACACATCAGTAGACGACTCGCACGTAAAAATTAATGTGCCATCACAGCACGCTGGCGATCCTGCGCGTGTTTCACATGTGCCACCATCTCCGACCTCTGTTCACCAGAGTCACTGTATGTGACCACCGTCAGTCCGTGGCTGAGAAACCACCACCTCGCCACCGTCACCGCCACTGACTTTTCTGGTGAGCCTCTGCTGCCTCTTCTGCCGCCGGTGATCGGTCATCGGTGACTCACTTGTTGTCTCGCTGACTTTCTGGAGACTAGGTGACTCAGCTGAGTCGACTCAGTAAGTCAACCGTTGACCAGTCAAACTGGCTGAGTTAATTTTATTTTCTGTTTGGATAGGTAAATCGGGTTGGTTATTGGAATTGATTTTCTGTTAGGTTAAATATGTTAACCTAATTAATTTGATTTTGGTTAAGGAAAACTGGATGGTTCAATTAGAATTGATTTCGGTTAAGAAAAAAATTGTTGGTTTAAATCAATTTCAATCTGGTCATGGTTTGACCAGGGTTGATCGTCGACCAGTAAGTGAATTTTTCTATTGACTTTGACAAGCCATCATAACCGTTCGAAGGGTGTTCTGACTCAATTTTTTGCCCTGGTTTCAGATTTGAAGTATGTTTGAGCAGCTACCAATTTTCACATTTCTAAAGTGAGGGCTACTCTGTTCAATCCCGTACTAGTTTTATTTCTACTGTTATAGAAAATTTATTTTTGAAACATGTTATGTCTTTGTGAATCAAATTTTGCGTGTTTATTATTATTGATTGTTAAAGTAGAAATATGATGTAGATTATTCAACGATTGTGTGCAATGATTGATGCTGAGGACTGTTATATATATATATAGTTATATAGTATGAACTGCGTGACGCGTGCGGGGGTTCATAGATGTCTAACCTAGCGACGGAGCGGGTGCTGTGCGGGGGACAGAGACGTCTAAGCTAGAGACGCAGCGGGTTGAGTGTGGGGATACAAAAATATTTGTAATAGCGACACAACGGTTGGTGTGTGGGGGTACAAAGACAGACCTTATGAGGAAATGCGTGGTGCAGAGAGTAGTTATGTATTGTAAGCGCATGGGTTGTAGTTGAGTAGTGAATTAGGCATATGTTGTTTGCTCTGTGAGGTGTAATAGAATTATGCATATGTAGACTAGAGCTACGGTTTATACATTGACACATTATACTCCTGATCTGTTGATCAATAAAACATTACATTTAATCTCCTCTTCTTGCTTCACTTCTTGTTTTTGTAGTATAACAAAAAATTCTGCTTTATTATCTTAACAAAGATAATCAGAGTTCTAGTCTATATTATTAAAACTAAAGTCTACTTATAAACTAAACCTTGAAATTACAATTTATTTACATCTCAATGCTATTGAAGTAATAACTAAGCCTATCTGTAAACATTTATTGTCTTTTTCTAATTTAATAAAACATTTCGTAAATGGAATGTATAATAAATCTTAATAAATCAAATGTACAACAAATTCATAATAAATATTAAACTTAAATAATGTATCATAATTAAAAACTATAGATTTAATATATTTTAAATATGCATAATTGGAATAAATTTTACCTAATAAATTTTAACAGATGGAATAATAATATACTCTAATTTCTTTATTTATGATTATTAAAAACAAAGATTAAATCTTGTTAAAGAATAAAAATAATTAATGATTATTAAAGAACAAAACTTTAAAATCATGAATTTTATGATTTAAAATTTATCTAAATTTACAATATAATTAACTAAAAGAATTCTATAAAAATGATTTATAATATGGATTAAAACCTAAAATAATTTTAAGTAAATTTTATATTTATATTCAAAATCATTATTCGTATTGACTGATTAACATACCTCACATTTCAAAATAAATTTCTATTTTATGGAATATTCTAAAGTGAAAAATAATACTTTATATAATTTATTTCTCATATGTTTCAAATTATTTGAATTAAACAAACTTTATATAATACGGTCACTACTTTCTTTAATATCCAATTTTATTTCATTAGGAAAGATAATTTAAGCAAACTATATATTAAAATTTAAAATAAGTCACTACAATTTTCTTATAATTTGTAAACTATGTACAAAAACTAGTATATTTTTATTTAGTAGTAATAAAAAAATTAAAAGCCATATAAATAGTCAATTCATACAATATTAAATAAATTATATATTAGTATGTAAATATATTATTTTACACATTTTCTTATAAATAATAGTCTAATAACATCTAGTACAATAATTATATGATAAAAAAGTAGATGATACGGATGATGCTTCAAAAATAAAAAAATTTAGTCAATATAAACTATAAAATTGTGAGTCAACTTTCTTAACTCATAAAAGATGCTAATTTATCACGACTTGAGATGAATTGAGCGAGTAACTCATTTTGACATCCCTAATCTTTTCAAAATTAAAATTGTGATAATGGCTTGCACTAAAATTTAACTAACATACAATTTTGATATATTAGCTATCTAATGTTCAAAAATATTTTCAATATATTTTGTTATATTTATTTTAAATAGAGTAACTTTTTAATAGAAATGAATTTTACTCAAATGAATTCTTCTGAATTAGCATTCCTCTAATGGTTTTTGTGGAAGCATCATGGTCTAGTGGTCAAGGTGTAACGGTTTCCACACCAGATACAGGATTCGATTTCTAGAGGATGCAATTTTTTGTCGATTATATGATTCAAGCTTATAAGAAGTTTCAAAGTGTTGCAAACAAAGTTGTTTGTGATTGTGTGCTATCGAGAAAGTATGTTTATGGATGATGTTGTCCATGTAAAATCGTCTGTCGATCCGAGTATTACGTGGAGAACTTGGTGGTGAAATTGTTTGTGAAGTTGGTAATTTGTTGCAGATTATCTATCATCATTTATAATCTAGTGTTTAGAAAAAAAGATAAAAAAAATAGTGCTCAGCTATAAATCATTGAACTACACTAACACCAAACAAAACGTGAAATAAAACAAAAAATTCGAAAATATTATCTTGTCAATAATGCCCATGCCCTTGAGAACCCATAATTCAATTCTAAGTTAGTAACGGTTACCGAGACAGAAGAATCAAAGAGATCCGGAATGAAAAAAAGAAACAAAAATTAACTGACACGTGTCAGTCAATCTAATCTATGACAACTAGGAAGTCCTCAGTGGCTCCAAATCTAATACGCTGTATTGCTGTATTGCTGTCTTCGTCATCACCATACTAACTTTCTTGTTTTTTTGCCCCCATTCCTTCCGTCTCTATTCAAAAGCTAATTCCAATTTCCCACCAAAGCCTACGTATCATCACCTTGGCGCAATCCGATCAACACATATCCTCTCCGACGCATGTCGCCGTCTCGCCGGACGGCGAATGGTTCTCGCTGCTCATGTATCCGCGGTGAAATCGGTGGGGACGATTCCGGTGACCTTACATGCATACATTGCAACGGGTCCGATTCGATTGAAACCGATCTCTCCACCTATTTTTATA
Source organism: Moricandia arvensis (assembly GCA_905132765.1). Taxonomy (NCBI): domain Eukaryota; kingdom Viridiplantae; phylum Streptophyta; class Magnoliopsida; order Brassicales; family Brassicaceae; genus Moricandia; species Moricandia arvensis. Next base: position 35,977 of record CAJHQP010005780.1, on the reverse strand, counting down.
CGTCGGGAACGAAATTGGGTGATTCGGAGAAGCTTCGAAGAATTATTGTCGCTTCCGTCAAAGGATTCTCCATAGGTACTGGGATTAAAGGTGGATTAGCTCTTTTCTCACTCGTTGCCTGTTTCACTCGTCGTAGATCTTCTTCTAAATCGAGGTAACCAGAATTCTAAGTTTTTTTTAATTTTGGATTTTTTTTTGCTTTATCTGATATTGGAATCTGTTGGTTTAGGAGAACCGGTGATTTCTCAAATAGTGAAGCTATTGCAATGGGGATTAAGGAAACACTAAGATACAGACTGTTCTTGGGAACTTTTGCGGGTACTTTTGTCTCCGTGGATGAAGCTATTTGTTCTTTTGCAGGACACCAAAGGCATGTCCCCACTCTCTTTCTTTTGTCTGTTCATTCAGATAGTGTATGGTAACACCTTTAATCACTTTGAAGTATTTTGTCTGAATTCCAGAACTGCAAAGTGGAGGGCCTTGTTTGCTGGTTTAGTGGCTGGGCCATCGATGCTTCTCACTGGACCAAACACAACACACATGAGTTTGGCTGTTTACATTTTGATGCGTGCGGCCGTTCTTGCGTCCCGGTGCGGCATTAAAAGCAAATGGTTTGGTTCGGTTTGCAAGCCGCTTACTTGGAAACATGGGGACTTGTTTCTCATGTGTCTCTCATCTTCACAGATTTTGTATGTTTATCTTTCTCTCTACGCAATGATATTAAGCTTTTTTCTTTTAATTCTAATTCTAGCTAAATGATTCAGACATATTCCACGGTTGTTTATAGATTATGCAGACGAGAGAAGATATTCATGATGTCCTGATTAGTGTTTATGGGTGTTTTCAGGTCTGCTTACATTTTAAAGCAAGAAAGTCTTCCTTCATCGTATAAGTCCTTCCTTAACAAACATGGTGGGAAGGATCTTTCTATCTTACAAGGCATCAAAGATCTCGCAAGCACCAAACCTTTCACCAATTTAAGGGCAATTGAGAAATATTACAAGTCTGTTGGAATTGATATCAAACTTGATCCTAACATGAAAGTCCCCTGTTCGGTATGTTTATAATGTATCTTTCTTGTTTCTATCAAGTATCATCAGCAAGCATTCTTGGTTGTAAAAAAAAGAAGAAGAGAGCTTTTATTCGTTAAATCAAAAGTGGAGATTTATAGAACCATGGCAATCTGCAAAAATCATCCTAGTCATCTCTTTGTTTTTGACCATATTAAGTATATGCAGCAGTCTCTTTACTTTTCCTCTCAGTGCATTACCTTATGCAGCTTTGTTTATAGATGTCTTCAATGATTCTTGATTGCGTTGTTACTAATATGAATCTTGTATAGAAGTTACTTATGTTGTTTCTTGCAGATAATACATGGAGGTGAATCATGTACTAAGCACGGTGTAACATTTTTTCTTCAAGCTTACATGAGGGCATTACCTGTCTACGTCCCTATCTACTTGATTCCAGCGCTGATTGTCCATCGCCAAGATCTACTAAAAAAGTAATAGTTTTGTTTCGCCTTCATTCCATTGCTCGTTATTGTATTGTGCATTTTTGTAGAGTCTTTCATACATATCTCACAAGCAATACTCTATACTTGGCAAGGGTCTTCTTGGCACAACGAGATCTAGTTTGTTTCTCTCCACTTACTTAACTTATGCCTGGTTAGAATCCAATCTTAATTTGATCATAATTAAAAACATAGTAAGGGTATTCAGGCAGGAACATATACCATGGCAATTATTATATATACTAGGGCCTGGACTTGCCTACTTTTCCGGACACTTGATACGTGCAACATACCACTCATGGCCATAGCAACGGTTGAAACCAAATCCATTCACAAAAACGTACACGTATGTAGTAGCATTAATATTGTTCCTAAACCGTGGATTTTCATGCAGTTCTCAACAGGGCTGGCCTTAGCAATTGAAAAGAAAAGCAGAAGGATAGATATATCACTCTACTGCTTAGCGAGGGCTATAGAGAGCTTCTTCACTTCCATGACGGAGGCAGGATACATTCGACCGCCCAAGATTCTAAGAAGAGCAGATGTAGTCGTGTTCAGCATTTCGACAGCCATTATAATGCACTGCTACGCGCAAGAAAGAGAGGTATTTCGATCAAAATAATTGAACGTTCTAGATTGGGTTTTCGGTGTTCCCCCTCCTCTTCCTTGTGAAGAAACGTAGAGACGTTTACTTTCCATATATCGACTTAGGTTACTTGTGTCTCACGTTTAACCAAAGGATCTTTGTTGTGATGGTACAATGTTTTTAATATTCCTCTGTAGGAGTTTTGCTTCGGATTTTGGGATATCGAATGAAGATCTTTTCTTAAGCCATATGCCAAGAATTCTTGTAGTTCATCGCAAACACCAAAACTGATGTAATGTAAGGATATGTTTTGAACGATCAATCTTGCAATAAGTATTCGCAAGAGACAATTCTTTGCTCAAGAGATTCGTATGAATATCTTGAGACCAAACTTCTTATGATAATGAATTTTAAATCAAGACAACGTTAAAAGAAAAAGCTCTATAGTTTATTCAAATCAAAAGTAACTAAGGCCATGTTTATCCCCGGTCTCTTAAAGTGAGGTTCTTAACTTAAATTGACTCTTTTTTAGATTTTTTTTTTCAAAAATTTTGTTTTGGTTAAGAGACGGCTCTTAAGTCTCCTCTTAGATTTTCTTAGTTAAAAGTTAAGAAACGGCTCTTAGAAAAGTTAAGAACCTCTGCTAAGAAACTCCCAATAAACATGCCCTAAAACGTGACATCGATCTCTGTTTTTATAACCCACCTTTGAACAAATCCCATCGGTAAAAAGAGTTATCAAAATTCAATCTTCTTAGCTTTAAGTTTGTTTAGGCATTCGATCTTTGATGAGGTACACCAAGACAAAGTTCCCAACGTCAAAGACCAACTTCCGACGGTGCAAATCAGCAGTGTTCTTATATTTTGAGGAAGAAGCTTCCAAGTTATGGATAGCTTGGTCGTGTGTCTTTGTCAAAGCGTCCACAAACGTCGATGCATCACCATGTAAGCGAATATGATCTGGCGGTTAGAGAGATCAACATGACCCCTAGGAATCACACCATAAACAACCTGAAACGGACAAAATCCCAAACTGCTCTTCAAAGCATGGTTATCAGCAAATTCGGCCTGAGGAAGTCACAAATCCACTTGATTGCATCGCCGACAAGACAACATAACAACTTACCGAGGAGCCTATTCATGATTTCTGTTTGACCATCCGTTTGAGAATGATACACAGAGCTCATATCCAAAATTGTACCCCAAAGCTTCCACAATGATCGCCAAAAGTTCCCAAGAAACCTGGAATTACGATCGGGGACGATGGAAAGAGGCAGCCCATGAAGATGGTAGACGTCTCCAAAGAAAAAAATCAGCACCTGTATCGCATTTGTTGTCTTCTTACAAGGAATTGAACCAATTTGGAGAACCGATTAACAACGACGAAGATAGAATCAAAACCCCGCTGAGTTCGAGACAATCCGACGACAAAATCCATGCTTATATCTATCCAAGTTTGTGTCGGGATGGGAAATGGCATATATAAACCTGCATTGATGGCGTGGCCCTTAGACTGCTGACATATTACACATCGCTCAAGAAGTCTCTCCGCGTCATGACGTAAACTTGGCCAGAAATAAGAAGAAGCAACAAGGTGCAGTGTCCGATCACAACCCACATGACCTCTGGAATGTAACTCGGAGATGAGTTGAAGCCGTAAGCTACAATATGGAACGCACAACCTAGTCCCACGAAAGTGAAACCCATCATGAAGTGATTATTCTGACGATGAACCTTCTAACGCAGCCGCATAAAATTGACTAAAGAATCGATCAGTTGGGTAACGATCAACAAAAAATCAAAAATCCGTGACTGAGGTATGAAGCACGGCTAACAGAGTATGGCGACGACTTAAGGCATCCGCAACGCGGTTAGAATCACTAAACATGTGTTCGATGACGAATGTGAACTGCTGGAGGTAAGCAATCCAAGAGGCATGGCATAAGGAGACTTTTGCTTGAATACTTAGGTGTTTTAAAGCATAGTGATCTGTGTAGAGGACAAAGTTTTTGTGAAATAAGTAGTGACACCAATGTTGTATAGCTTGAACTATTGCATAGAATATCATAGGTGCTATAACGCGATCTTTTATCTGCGCAATTTTCACAAAAATGCAATAGGACACTATTTTTGACTAAGTACGACAACAATACCTGCTTTAGATGCGTTACAATGAAGTTCAAAAACTAATGTAAAGTCGGGCAAAGCCAAAATTGGGCCGGAGCATAGATTTTTAATCACCAGAACGCATCTTTTGCCTTACAAAGAGTCTGTATCGAATAGTGTCTGTTACCGGCGCCATAAGACTTCTGAATTGAGAAACAAAATGGCGGTCGAACAAAGCTAACCCATGAAAAAAGTCAAACCTTAGTGATAGTTCCAAGAGTCAGCCAGGATTGAATAGCTGAAATCTTGCTTGGATCCACCGCTAAACCCTTATCAGAGACAATGTATCCAAGAAACTGCACTTCCGATGAACCAAAATCACACTTTTAAAAGTTGCATAAAACTTATCTCGTCGCAGAATCTGAAGAACTTCGGTCAGATGTCACATGTGATCAGAGAGAGAGGCGCTGAAGATTATTATGTCATCAAAATAGAAAACGACAAACTTGCAGATGAATGGTCTTAATGCTTGATTCATAACACGCATGAAGGTACTTGGTGGGTTACACAACCAGAATGGTATGACAAGCCACTCAAATAAGCCTTCACGAGTCTTGAATGCTGTTTTCCACTCATCACCAGGTTTGATACAAATCTGATGGTAACCACTCTTCAAATTCAGTTTTGTAAAAATTATCGAGGCGCCGATTTGGTCGAGCAAATTGTCAAGTCGCGGTATTGGAAAGCAAAATCTAACATTGATTTTGTTGATAGCCCTCCTGTCCACACACATTCACCACGAACCATCCTTCTTCGGAATTAACAAAGCTGGGACAACACATGAACTTAAACTTTCCCGTAGAAATCCTTTGGCGACAAGATGCTCTACTTGTCGTCGAAACTCTTCGTGTTCAATTGGGCTCATCCAATAGTGGGCACGTTTAGGTAGAATCACATCAGGGATGAAATCAATGCGGTGCTGAATATAACGTAGAGGTGGGAGGCCTTGAGGCAAGTCTTCTTGAAGAACGTCATCAAACTCGTGTACGATCGACGAAAGGCCGAACGAACCTTGTGAAAGGATCCAATCTTAGCGGTTCGTGAACAAGATGAAAACAAATCCTTCTGTATGTATCTCTTGTTAAAATGGTTTCTTCTGGAGAAGTAAAACCAGGGTCTTTGCAATGGTAGGTTGTTCCGGAGGAGATGATTTCAGGAAAAATTTCTGATTCTCAAAAGTGAAATTGTAAGTGTTAAGAAAACCATCATGCAATACTCTTCTATCGAACTCCCAAGGTCTTCCAAGTACTAAGTGATATGCATCCATCGAGACTATATCACAATAAGCTTTATCCTTGTATGAGTTCCCAAACGAGAAAGAAATAAGTGCTCGGCGTGTAACAAATAAGTCATGATCCTGCTGAAGCCATGCGAGTTTATATGGCGATGGGTGAGGTTCATCTTTAATATCAAGTTTTGTTATTGTGTCTGCTGTGATGACGTTCTCACAGCTGCCTGAATAATTAAAGAAGGAGCAAACCTTTCCATTAATTGTGTAACATGATTGGAATAGATTGTTACATTGAGGAAACTGAATATCAAACCGGGGAGCAAAACAAGATCATCGAACCACGAGGAGATGTCCAGTGTCTGGATATAATTCTTCCTCTATGTCCGATGGGTCTTCGTCATAAACCGGTTCATCTGTTTGTGTAACGTCCTCAATAAGCAAGAATCTGCGGTTACGGGATGGACAAGCTGACGGGCGATGTCCAGGTTCACCACATGAAAAGCAACGCAGGCCGGTAGATTTTTGTTGATTTCCTTGGGTAGTTTGCGCCACCGTGGTATCGGTTTTAGTTTCTGTATTAGTTAGAGTTGTAATAGTCGTGTTCAGTCGTGTTTGTCGAGTAGTACTCCAGCGTTGAAAGCCGCTGCGAAGTTGAGTTTCCACTGTAATTGCTTGCTGATGAGTTTCGGAGATGGACTGAGGTCGAAACAAATTTAAAGTAAATTGAATCTGCTGTCTTAGTCCTCCAATAAATCACATGAATAATTGTTGTTCGGAGTCTTGGATGTGCACACGATTGATCATCTTGAAGAAGTCTGTTGCCTGTTCTTCTACTGTGTGACTACTTTGACGTAATGTCTGCAATTTTTGAAAAAAGCTGATCTTAGTTGTAAGGTAAAAAATTACGCATCTCTTTCTTTAATTTATCCCATACGGCCATACAGTTACGAACGAGTCGAGTAATTCTTCCGGAACAGTTGATCCATTGAATTCAAGAAATTCAAGCTTTAAAGACATTTTGCATTATTTAAATCCCGGTAAAGCATGCAAAAATTCGTCAAAACTTAAAACTCGACTACGTGTTAAAATTGATGGGTGACTTTTTTAGTTTTTTATACTAATTGACTTTTATAATGTTCTTTTAATCATGTATCATATTCACTAATTTATTTGATTTGTAATTTTTTAGTTTTTGATAAAACAAATTGACTATGTATCTAAAAATGAAGTGAATAGAGATGAATATAACCAAAACTACTTAATGTGATTTGTATTTTTTTTTTTTTTTTTGTCATCAAAGAAAAACATTACAGACTCAAAGACTCTGTAAACCACTCCGGGAGCTCCCCATCCATATGAACGACAAAAGACGACTGTTTCCTAGCACTCCGTGCCAGCGCATCCGCCTTCAAATTTTGTGTTCTGGGTACATGAATGATCTCGGAGCTGTGAAAATATTCCCGTAGATATTTTATGTCCGCCAAATAATTCGCAAAAGCTGGCCATTCCTCTGGTTCCGACACCATCTTCACCAATTGAGAACAATCCGTTGCAAAAGTCACCTGAACTTGGCGCAAGTTTTTCATACATTCCATTGCCCAAATCAAAGCCTCTGCCTCCGCATGAAGAGGAGATAAGGCTGCCCTGGTATTCCTTGCCCCTAGCAAACTATCAAAACCTTCAAGTGTACTTAACCATCCATTTCCAGAGAAATCCACATTTTCCTTCCAGGACCCATCTACAAAACACCATCTTCCAGGAATACTCGGAAGGGTTGTTTCTGAAAGTCCGCGGTGCTGGGAAGCACTTTGTTTACCATCCACTTGTGCCTCCTTCCATACTAGTGATTCTGTTTCAGCTATCCTCAACGTTTCTCTAGGATCAATATCAAGGTTACTAAAGACCTTGTTGTTTCTCGCTTTCCAAATATACCAAAGTATCCATGCATATTGATGATCTTCTAACTTTGGAATAACTCTCCAAAAAAGATAATCCATATTCACAAAAAGTGACTGAGTTGGAAAAACATCTGGGTGAGCAGATATTTTTGAAAGTGCCCATACTTGAATTGCCGGCGGGCATTCAAAAAACACATGATTAATGGTTTCCTCTGATGCTCCGCATCTGTCACAATCCACTGCTCCCTGTAAGCCCCTCGATTGTAGGTTTTTCTTCACTGGGAGGCATCCTGATATCATTTGCCAGAGAAAATGTTTTAACTTGGGGGAACACCGCACCTTCCAGCAATGCGCTTTTAAAGGTATCACTGAAGGACCTATCATTTTAACCTCCTTGTCCAAGTCAGGATATATCTGTTCTACCTGATACCCAGACTGTACCGTGTATTGCCCATTTTTTGTGAAATGCCATCCATCAGCATCTGGTATAACCATTCTACTCAAGGGAATGGTCTATAATTTGTGCATCAATGGGATCTATAAGTGTCCTAATAACCTGAGAATTCCATGTTCGTGAAGTTGGATGAATGAGCGACTCCACTGTAAGATCCGGATACATATAAGGAAAATTACTTTTTGCTGGTCTCGGGCGAGTGGATGGGAGCCAGGGATCATTCCATACGGATATAGATGATCCTGTTCCCACCCTTTTGATTAGTCCTTTGTTAACCAGAGATCTAGCCGATAACATACTGCGCCATCCATAGGACGGTGAGTAAGATTTAATCGTTTCCAGGGGTGATGCATTCCTGAAATAACGACCTTTAAAAACTCGTGAAAATAAAGAATTTGGCTTTTTAATCAGTCGCCAAAACTGCTTCCCTAACATGGCCGTGTTAAAGTCCCTAATGTCCTTGAAACCCAAGCCCCCTTCCTCCTTGGATTTACTCAACTTATCCCAGGACTTCCAGTGCAAACCTCTTGTGTTACTCCCTGAACTCCACCAAAATTGTGCTACCGCACTGGTAAGTTTCTTCGTATTGGCTTTTGGTAGACGATAACATGACATCACATGATTTGGTAACGCGGTGACTATTGATTTGATAATTACTTCTTTGCCCCCCTTCGTGAGATATTTGAACGTCCAACCATTAACTCTGCTAGTCAATCTTTCTTGTAAAAAATTGAACACTTGTGTTTTTGAACCTCCCAGACTCTCCGGTATTCCTAAATAGGATCCCATACCTCCTAGATTTTGTATTCCGAGGATGTCCCTCATTTCTTGTCTAACAGACTCGGGAATCTTATGACCAAATTGTATCGATGATTTTTGGAAATTAATAAGCTGTCCCGAAGCTACCTCATATTCCTTTAAAATCCGTAAAATGGTTTGACATTCCTCTTTTATTGCCCGATAGAAGAAAAGACTATCATCAACGAATAGAAGATGGGATATCGGTGGACACGCCCTTGCAACCTTAATTCCTGTGAGGTGTTTATTCTTTTTCGCCTTTCTAATATTCACAATTAATGCCTCCGTGCAAAGAATAAATAGATACGGTGATAAAGGATCTCCCTGACGTAAGCCTCGGTGTGGAACAATAAGTCCTTTAGGGATCCCATTCAACAAAACTCGATATTGAACCGAAGTGATGCACGCCATCATTAAATGCACCCAATGTGGATCAAACCCCATTTTGTTAAGGAGAGCTTGAATGAAATTCCATTCCACTCGATCATAAGCTTTACTCATATCTGTTTTTATTGCCATATATTTGTTCTGACAGGCCTTGTTCGCCCGTAATCTATGAAACATTTCTTGAGCAATAAGAATGTTATCCGATATTAATCTTCCAGCCACAAAAGCCGATTGAGTTTCTGAGATGATCGCAGGCAGATACCCTTTTAGTCTTTGACATAAGATTTTGGATATTAGCTTATATCCTACATTACACAAACTTATGGGTCTTAACTCTGTCATCTTCGTCGGTCTCTCCGTTTTTGGAATCAGACATATGTTGGTAACACTCAGTCTGGAATCCATTGTCCGCGTAACCAAGAAAGAATTGACTAAATCGACTAAATCCTTCTTAAGAATATGCCATGCATGTTGGAAGAAAAGAGCCGTCATCCCGTCCGGCCCCGGAGCCTTCTCTGGATGCATCAAGAATAAGACCTGCATAACCTCAGTTTCCGTCGCCTGTCTAAGGAGAAAGCGATTCATTTGAGGAGTAATAGACTGTGGTATATCCTCAAGGAAACCCTCAAATTCTGAGGGTTCCGTAGAAGTGAATAACTCTTCAAAGTAATCGACCGCGACATTTTCTATACCTATTTCATCTGTCACCCATTCTCCTGAATTGTCATATAATCCCACTATCCTGTTACGAGCCCGACGCTGCTTTGTCACTGCATGATAAAACTTAGTGTTTAGATCCCCTGATGTGTGCCACATGTTCCTGATCTTTTGTTTCCAATATTCCTCTTCATCCATATAAGCATCTTGAAGTTTTCGTGTGACTTCCACTATTTCCTCTTGTGTCCTAGTATCATCAGCTTGGACTTCTTCGAGCGCTTTTTGAAGGTCTGCAATCCTCGCTTTACCAAAAATAGGATTATGTTTTCTCCATGCCACAATTTCATGCCTACAATTACTAATTTTCGTTAAAAACTTCTCCATGGTATCCCTTCCGGAACCTTGCCACCCTCTATCTATGGACTCAATAAAACCATCCCGCCCTATCCATCGTTTGTCAAAACGGAACTGACTTCTTCGTCGTTGTGGGAATGTCTCCATATGTGCCACTACCGGTCTATGATCCGATCCTATCATACCCAAATATTCCAAAGACGAATGCGAAAATAATGAATGCCATTCCTCATTTGCTAACGCCCGGTCTAAGCGGCAACGAATCATATCTTTACCCCGTCTACCTTGCCATGACATTTGATTTCCTCGAGCCGGAAACTCCAAAAAACCACAGTTTCGGATCATAGAATTGAAGTTCTGAAAAGAGCATGCACTACGGAGAGGTCCTCCCATCTTCTCATGGTTACCTGTGATCTCATTAAGATCACCAATAATAAACCATGGATCCGATCTTGCTAAACCGTACCTTGTCAAACGTTCCCATACCTGCTCCCTTTGTCGTTGCACTGGATCGCCATACACAAAGGATAGAAAAACATGCTGTCCCATGATCTCAGCTTCCACATCAATCATTCGGTTGCTTGAAAAGAGTACTTGGACTTGATATTCGTTATTATAAAAAAGTGCCAGTCCTCCGCTAGTACCACTTGGATCCACGGTTACCAATCTATCATATCCAAAATGAAGTTGAAAACCTTGTACAAAATTAAAACTTTGTTTCGTCTCCAATAGAAATAAGAAATCCGGTCGATGTTTATACCATATTTCCCTAAGATAACTAATGGTGAATTTACTACCCATTCCTCTACAGTTCCAACTTAGAACTTTCATAAAATAATATTATAATATTACTCTTATGAGCATAAACACTGAGTTTGAAGAGACCCAAAGTAGACTGATATGCCGTACCCACAAGATTCCCACGGACACCCTATCCACCCAATGCAATTAAGTACCCCTAAGCAATATCGCACTACCCCCAGGCGTATTGTAATTGCTCTCGAAATTATCCCAAATATTCCAATTACTAGCCATTCTCTTAGTTTTTTGAAGAAACCTCTCCTGCTTTTCCCATGTCTTGCACGACTCTTAGAGCCTGTCCATGTATGGCCCAAGGACTGGACATGACCCCATCCTCGCTTCCTTTGAGTTATTATGGGCCGACTAGTAAAATAGTTCCCAAGCCCATATCCTAAACCTACGATGATGTAAAGGGATACTGCCCATCCCTTTCCCTTCATACCCCACCTCCAATTTCGTATATCAAATTGGCCAATATGAGGTTTAGTCAATCCCCTTTGTCTCTGACCAACTGACACATCAACCAGACCAACCAAATAGAGCACAAAGTAACAAATTTTATTCCAAGCAATCGGTTTCCAACCAAAAAAGTAAACGAAATTGAACAAAATGCTCCACGAGCTTATTAGACCAATAAAAATAATAAACTGAGAAACCAAATTAAACCACCCACGACTCTCTTGATCTTTCACACGCATCATAAATTTAGTTTTTTAGTAAACCATCCTTGGGAATAATGGGTCCCTTCTCCTCCAGCTTCAAGCTATCTCCATGGCGAGTCATTTTTCCTACATTCCTTTTGCGGGGAGAGATTAACCCCTGCACCATTCTCAGCTTGGTAGACCCACCAATGTGAACCGCAGGCTTGAATAAATTCCTGCGAGATCCCGGACGCTTCCCCTTATCCTCCCCGACTCCTTCTTTCTCCCCTACAACCGCAGCCATTTTGACCTCTCCCGCATCATCCTTTTCCTCTATCTCAGACACAGTCAAACCTCCCTCCCCAAATGAGAAACTCTGTATATCCAGAGCTACCTTATCTTGTTCCAAGAGCTCTACATGATCCTGAATCTCCACTAAGTCCATATCACCTTTATCCAACCCAGATTCCTCACCAATTACCATTTCCTTACTATGCTCTAGCCCTAATTCCCCATCCAAAGACACGAGACTCACCTTGGATGATTCGGCTTGAGTTGCAAGTAACTCCTTTTGAAACATCATTGATGGTTGTTCCGTATCGACAACCAGGGAGGCCTCTTGTGGATTATCGATCTCCCCTTCCTCTTTGGTCACACGACCTCCAGCTACAGGACTCCTCTCCCTTCGTGAACCACGAGACCCTCGTGCCCAATCCTCTGAATAAGATACTCTATCCCTCCTTGAGATTCCATAACGGCCTTTATCTTCCTCCCCTATATGAGTGAAACTGTTATACCCTTTCCTTTTATCCCTCTCCTCCACCTGAACCCAGCTATGCTTTGCAGCCTCCACCATTTTACCTTTACCCTTACCCACAAACTCATGATGATCCTTACTCTTCTGGTTCCCGTGACCATTGATCACCACTCCCTTGTAACTCCTTGCGCGATCCTCCTGATTGCCACTGGTATCCTCTCGCTTTTCCTTCCTCCGGTCAACTTGTTGTGGATTAAGAGGACATCTCCCGCTATCATGACTGAGACTCCAACAGAGATCACAGTATCCGAAAAGTTTCTCGTACCGAAGTGTTACCACAGCCTCCTCCCCTTCATGATATTCTCCGCCTTTAAAATCTATCAAGGTCTCAAAGCATAGTTCTTTTGCCCCGTCTATCACAACCTGAACTCTCCCCACATCCATATCTACCAAAAGAGTTCGCCCAATACCATTACCTATACTTTCGAATGTTTGGTAAGCCCAGTATTCCAGGGGAATACCCAGAACTTTGACCCAAAAGGTGATCTCCGAGGGGAATGTGTGAGCCATCCTCGGCTGCCACCGTGCTAGTGCCACCATCCAGTAGTCGAAGTGAAAAGGCTGCATCTTTAACACTGTCTCCATGTCTTCCTCTCTCTCGAAGTCGAATTGGAACTTCCCAAACCCCAAGTCTGCCCCAGCGACCCTCTCTACCATATTCCAGATTTTCGGAAGGGTAACCACTAAGGCCTTTATGTCCTGTTTCTCTGGATTCATGCACCTCCCAATGATTGTCTTGGAGTAACTTTTGATGAGCGCAGAGTTGTCAAAGTGTGGCACCGTAATCTTCATACGCTTCCTTTGTCCGTCCCCAAGTCTCACTTCACCCGCCTTACCTAAATGCATCGCCTGTGACATAGTAGGGATGATAAAACAATACTCGCCAACCGGTCTGGTGTGAACCGAGTAGTAGAAGAGAATATCGTTGTAGTTCTTGTTCTTAGGTGATGACTGCTTGGCTTTATAGCGAGTTGCAGAGCCCCTCTCCCCATTCCCCAAATCAATCTCCAAATCATAAAATATTATGTGATTTGTTACAGTTTTGATATTTGCTTGTTCACTTTTTATTATTTTTTTCATATTCACATTATAAATTGAAATATTTTTAATGTTTATTTTGTTATATTTTGTTATATTTTGCTTCTCCATCATTATGATTTTTTTTTTCAAACCAAAGGTAATTGTAAACAATTAAACATAAGCTTTAATCACATTTATTTGATTGTGTTTATTTCGAGGATTTTACTGTTTTATTATTTAATTAGATCACCTGCTGACTGTATTGTACTCATAATGTTTAACCACTTATACATAGAAAAATAAACATTAAACATTTTAAGAAAAACAAGGAAAATGAGTTGCCTTTGATTTTTCTAATTTAGCAATTTCCCCGAGAGAAATCTTTTTTTTTTTAATTTGGGAGTGAAGGAAGGACATCTACATTAGAGCATCTATAAGCTCACTCTATTTTCTCATTTAAATTAGAGTTTAGAGTAAAAATCCTACAATTGTACTATATTTTTTCCATTGTATAATAGAATAAAAAATAACTTTACTATAATAAATAGAATAATTCATTTATTTTTATTCAACATTTATCATTCAAAAATGTATTACTATTGGAGTAGAATCCAATTTTATTATAGAATAATTATGTTTTGATGAAAAAATAGAGTGAACCATTATTAATGGTCTTAGTAAGCATCTTATAAAATATATCAACGACAATATCATGACATTGTTTTTTATTTATAATTCACCAAACAATTACATATGTTAATCAATTATATATGTGGAATTTTCAAATTTACCATATTAGTGGTACCATTATCCATTTTTACCTTCACTAAAGAAACATTTTCACAAATATTATTTTTTTTAAAAGAAAAAAAATATTATATTAATTAAAATCTTAAACTTTACATTCCAAAATCTAACCCATCCCGCAATTCTAAATCTTAAGTCTTAAATTAATTAATCCTAAGGTTATAAGTGTATTTTCCCCCTTAAAATGAGGATAAAAGTGATTAAAGTAAACATGAAAAGTGGTAGTAACAATGTGGTATTTTTGATAATTTCTCATATTAATTTGCAGTAAATAAAATGATAATTCTAATATGTACTTTATTTATTTTAATATTTTATATTTAGGTAATAATATATGTACATATAATATCTACATATTAATGTAATTTGAACGAGAAAGATAATATTTTAATTAACATGTTTTATAGTAGCTTTACTTATGTAAAAAAAAGATAAACTAAAATGAAACAATCTATTTACAACCTGTTTCACATTACTTAAAATTGTTTTTAGTTTATATTAAAAATTAATTAATATGTTATTTCAAATCGTTGATAAATATTTTGTATATTTGATTGAATGAAACACTTTGCAATCAAAAACATGAATCATGATCTGATACACCATAAAATCGAATATTACAAATATCAAGTTTTTGCTAACAAAAATAAACCAAACTTTAATCAAATTTTTTATTATTGGAATCAATATTTAATTTAATATTCAATTACTAAAATAATTTAATAATAATAAATGAATTCTAAAATATTTTATAAATCAAAAGATATATAAATGTAATCTTAAAATAAAATTAGAGTTTTTTTTGGAAATAGTTATTTGTTTTCTATATTTCGTGACCATATTTTAGCTACAGGAGGATTTGTTTCTATTTATTTAAATAATATCTGTTGATATAAATTTTAAAGTCTGTTCATTGTTTTAAAAAATAATAAAGCAGTAAAAAATGGTTATATTGAATGCTTGATATAACATTGCATCATACTATTACTTGAGTTCATATTTAAGTGAAATTGTTATAATTTTATTGGGTGATTAGCTCATTATTATGACTCAGCTAAATTTACTTGTGACATGCCACTAAACTCTCTAAACTTGTTGACATGACAACTGCGGGATTGGCTTCAATAAACCATTTTTAATTACCGCTTTCTTAATCTCGTTTTCTCTTAATCTATTATCTGGTTATCCTAATTAAAACTCACCTTTTCTTAACCTCTGATTTCGGTTTGTGATATCTCTCAATTTTGATGAGTTTTAAATTCATATTTTACCTTATTATTATCATTATAGGTTGCATTTAGATCTTTATATTGCATTTGCATGCATAATTGATGTCTTGCATATTTTCATTGTTTCACCCATTCATCCATGTGAATTTTGATCATATAGACTAGGATTTAGTCATTTTAGGTTGCATTTTCCATACATGAGTCTTTATCAGGTGTTGGAGTGTGCCATGGAGTGATTTGAGATGTTTGGGAGCATTTGTGATCCAAAAGGGGTGAAAGATGAGCATGGATGGAGCACTTAAAGAAATATTCTGTTGCTAAGATATTGTGGAGACACAGAAAATTGAGTTAGCTTTCTAATGGAAGTAGTTTCAAGTCATTTGAAGATGTAATGAAGGAGTTATGACCAATTTACTAGAGGCATATCCACCCTGTAGCGACCACAGCGTAGCGACCATGAGTGGTCGCTACGGAGCGCAGAATATTTGCGGACAGCGTAGCGACCATCCGTAGCGACCAAGACAGGTCGCTACGGAGCGCAGAAACCTTATTTTTACGGGTTGATCCAGGCTTGTTGGGTCGACCCGGTTCGTTTTTAGACTACTATTTATGCTTGTCAAACCTAATAAGCAAATATATCTCATTTTCTCTCTAAGAACTTATTCTTCATTGTAAAACCTTGAATCTTGGATATCATTTTAAGGAAGTACTTCATTCTTATTTGTGTTTCTCTTGCTCATTAACATGATTAGCCTTGAATCTCACATAGATTTAAGGTTTATCATGGAGTTTATTGAGTAGACACTTTGGGATCTATGGGTTAATTAGATTAGGGTGATTAGAAGGATATTTAGGATGATTCTTGCTTGATTAACATTGTTCTATGATTTATTAGGTGATCTTAGTGCTAGATTAAGGTTGAGAAATCTAATCTAGATCATAAGTTGTTTCACGCCCGAAAGGTGTTCGATGAAATGCTTGAACCAACCTAATATTATCTTTTACATGTCTAGCCAATGAGAATTGATGTTAGAAATGTTAAATGGTTAGTAGACTTGTTATTTATGCATGCTTGAATGTGTTAGGCCAACGAGAGTTGATGTTTAATGCATGATTAGCATAGAGATTATTGTCACGAGAGTGGATTAATCTATTTGAATGAGCTCTAGACCTATAGACTTGTTGATTGTTTTGTTTGAGCATCCTAGATTGAATCTTGATCACCCAATATCGATTATCTTGCCCATGGATCTATCCTTAACTATTGATTGAAAGTTTGATTCTTGCATTTATTTCTTGTTTGAATTTGAGATCACTTTGGTTTATAATTATAGGAGTTTAGCTTGTTACAAATCATCCATCTTCTTATTTGCTTAGATTAAGAAAGTTTGTGTATTCTTAGTGTTATAGATCACTAGTTCCTTGTGGATTCGATCCTAAAGTGCTGCATCGATATACCATTCGATTGTGGTAGCGTGCACATTAGGTTAATTGGCCTGTGATAAAACGCAGAAATCAGTTTGGTCCCCAACTATTTTGCCAAATCATATATTGTATGGTTTTGAATCATATTTTGTTAAACCTTATTGTATATACAAATGCTTCAAGTTATATGGTCTAAACACGTATACGATTTGTTTGTTACAAGAAATACATAATATGTGATTCCAATTTCAAATTTACATGTTCTATGATTTATAGATTGGTGTTTATGTTTGTAGACATTTGGTTTTATACACATATATCATTATAAATTTCTTATGTTTAAGATTTAGAATCTAGGGGTTCATATTCCATATCCTTAGGTTGCATTTTTTAGGGTATGATATGCTTTATGTTTCCTATGAAATGTATGAAACACGATATAGTATGTCGTTTGTATATTTATTGCACTTGATATTCTCTTTTGATTTTGTTTCCAAAAACCATGAATAATCTATTAATATATTTAAAAATATCGTTAGATATTATGTTTAAATTATTAATTATTTCTTCTCAAGGAAGTTTAACCTTCTAAATATTTTCTTAATAATGAATTGAGATCCCTTCCTAACAGAGTACATTTTAACCATTTATATACTCATATTTTATGTACACTGAATCGACATCCCTTGATAATTACTCTCTCTATTTGTATGGTCTTCATTCCCTTACTAATCATCCATTTTTAATGCAAATGAATCTTGACTACACTCAATACAAAAGAATGGAGAAGACAATTGATAATGAAATTAGTACTCTTGTCGTATGATAGTATGATTGATCTAAATGCGTCGAATATTATCAATCAAGCATTCTGATCTAATGCAGATGAATGTTAACTACACCGAATACCAAAAACTTGCAAAGGTAAATGATAATGAAGTCAATATTTTAGTCGTCTAATATATTTTTCTTTCTTTCGATCATATTGTCGTGAATCTTTAATTGTCATGTTTGTATAATAATTTAGAAGCAGATGAAGCACGGTGTCAATATGCAAGTAGCTACAAAAGTTTTGGTATTGCATCAATGAGTTTTATTACAACTCATAAAGTCTTTAACTGAAAGTAAGACCAACTTCTGGTGTGCTGCATTCTGTCTCCCTCAATCGTGTATTGATGAGATTGAGAGCATGTGTTCAGCATTTCTATGGAGTGGCTCTCCAAATGATTCATCAAAGGCCACAGTTGCGTGCGTGAATGTTTGTTGTCCTTACGAAGGAGGGTTAGACATTCGTAGTGAAAATGAGGTGAGCAATGTGTTCATGTTGAATCTCATTTGGTGGCTTTTCTCTCGCTCTGCCTAACTGTGGGGTGATTGGGTAAGGCAGTTTCTGCGACGTGCAGAAACTTTTTGGGATGTAAAAGACACAGGTTTGGGTTCATGGGTCTGGAGGAAACTGTTGAAGATTAAACCTTTGGTAAAGCAGTTCATTCGACGTGATATAAGAGGTGGTCAGACGGTAAGATTCTGGACAGACCTTTGGCACCCACGGGACGTTTGATTGATATCATAGGTGAGGTGGGAATGCAGAAACTAGGCATCTGGAGAGATGCAAGGATCTGTGATGTATTTGTTGATGGAGTTTGGAGAATCAAGAACTGTCGAGACCAAAAGATCAGAGAAGTGGTCCTGGATATAACTCGGGCTCCACTAAATTTATCTTTGACCAAAGCCGATAGGTTTTTATGGAGAAGTGGACCAGACGATTTTGGTGAGCACTTTGTATCAGTGGAAACTTGGCGCCAAATCAGGAGGCACAAGGACAAGTCAAGTGGAATAAAATTTCCTGGTTTCCTCAAGGCATTCCTCAATATGCATTTATTACTTGGTTAGCCATAAAAGAAAGGCTTGCGAAAGGGCATCGTACAAGACAGTGGGGTCAGCCACAAATTGCCTCTGTTGTGGAGAACCTGAAAAGACTAGAGATCATCTCTTCTTTTCCTGTCCTTACACGTTTACATTATGATTTAAGGTGGTAGGAAGCCTATTTGGTGTTGACCCTAACCCTGACTGGGACACAACTATGTCGTGCTTGCTGGAGGGAGGCTACGATTTGCTCACTTTCATTCTCCCGAGATTGGTATTCCAGATTACTATCTACTTCGTCTGGCGGGAACATAATGACAGAAAGCACGATGGCACAGTAAAGCCAATGGACCAACTAGCTCAGCTGATTGATTGGACAGTGAGGAATCGGATTCTGTCAACTAAATACTACCAAAAGCCAAAGCTCGGCGGTCTGTTGCAACGTTTGTTTAGTGCTCATCAGAGTAAAATTTTGTTCATAGCTCCTCATTCTTTGTACGCATACATATATTTTTTCCTACGATGATCAATAAATTTAACATTTCATCAAAAAAAATCAATGAGTTTTATTGATGATTTTTTCATAACTCTATTACTCTTTTTTGTATATTAATGTGTTTGTTATATAATGCAGGTGAATTTAAAGTTCGAAGAGGATAAAAAAATATGAAGCCAATGGATCATACGTAAGTACTCATGCAGTCATATATTTTTAATCTTTATAATTTCATAATGATTTGATTATTCTTTATTATTTACAAGATTGTGGTTTTCTATGGTCCCTTGATTACATTCATATAGATGAATCTTACTTATATTGGATGTCAAACAAGTGAGAAGGCAATGATTGAACAAGAAGATTCGTGATCCATATGTTTTTAAATTTTTTGAAGAATCGTATCACCTCATATATGACAACTTACTCGAAGATGGCGATATTCCAAAATTTTTGTAGCTCTACATATAGTTTACTTTTATTGAAAATCATATTGTCACCTTATTATATTATTAATGTATTGTTCTATCTTTCTCTTATTTTGTTGATAATAAAAATGATTTTCCAAAGATGGTTTGCAAACAACCTTAGTCTTAACATTACTCAAGTAGTGTTAATCATACTTAAACAAGTTAGTTTTTGAAACATATATTTGATATTTTGCTAGTTAAACAATTTAATCCGTTTATCGTTGATGATGGTGACTAATTTGAAAAGAGATACTCAGTTTCTATAGGAAATTGATAATATTTACTTACAAATACTCTCTCAACCATACAAAATGTGCATTCAACCAGTAAATCCTTTTTAAATTTATATGATTTCAGTAACCACCTCTAAATACTTGGTCACCAATTCAAAATGAGTTATTTAATTTTTGGCCGATAAAATTAATTTCCTATTAAATTTGAATATTTTTTGTTTACCCGCCTCTAATAAGAACTCGAATTCATTTCGTATATTTTTTTTTGAAAATGATTTCTACTATTAGATTATTATTATTGATAAAGTAGGTTCCTACTTAAATTGATATTGTTTCGGTGATCGACACTAAAAACATGGAAACAATTCTGATCTGTATTCTCGCACACATAATTGGCAATGAAAATCATCCAATAATACCATATATTCGTTTAGCATAATAAAATTTTGTAACTATTTTGAATCTTTTTTAAATATACCTTCTAATGGATGTTTTCTTAATTATAATTTTCGTACAAACTTGTAATGGAAGTTTTGCCTCCGATAATTGTCTTGTATATTAAAATCGATATATCTTCATAAATCATAGGTAATGAAAATCATTCGATATATATCATATATTTATTTAACATAATAAAGTTTTATAACTATTTTGAGTCTCTTTTTAATGTATCTTCTAATTGAAGTTTTGCCTCCGATAATTGGCATATATATTAAAATCGATTTATCTTCAAAAATCATAGAAGCCCTTAGACGTCTAGAGGTATAATATTTGTGCCCTATGTTATGGAATTTCTTTGAAATATTCCCATTTATTTGTTTACTCACTTGTGTTTGTATTATATTTCTATGATGGTAATTTATATTTTTTTATTGCTCATGCGGATGAATCTTAACAACTTTGACTGCCAAGCAAATCACAAAGCAGTGGACAATGAACTGTGTAATATTTCATATCCACTACTGCTGGAGAATTTTGACAGACTGGATTTCTGGATTTGGCAACGAGAGATGGAACTATATATATCCAATTTGAAGTTGGATAAGTATTTTTTTGAGGACAAACCAACTAATTTTGTCGGTAACACTGATGTCTTTAATTTACCAAGTGAAGACACGTGGATCCATGGTGATTTTATGTGTAAAGAAGTGATATTAGGCCAACTAATCGACCTTATGCATTGTATTCTCATGAAAAAATTCTATGGCGTTGTGATTATCTTTGGAGAAGAATCACAAGACAAATGTCAACATTTGTCTTTGTTCAGCATTTTGCAACTGCTAAATTCTTACATTTCCAAATAGTGGAATCTAAACCTATTGTTCAACAAATTGAGAAATTTCATTCAATTTTCTACGATTTGACTTCACAAGGTATTTCGTTTTGCAATACTTTTATTATAAACAATTTGACCAAGAATCTTCCTGTGAATTGGGTGAATTTGAGGACTTATTTAAGGCGAATTCGATGTGGGTTAACGTCTTTAAATGATATACTCAGCATGATAAAGTTTGAAAATCTAAACAATAACCTCATGAAAAATCAATCTTGTTCCATTCCACATGGGAATTTACAAGCCATCAACAAAAAATGTTCAAAAAAAAAATTGGGCTCCACCGATAAGAAGTCAATTTGTTTTGTCACAAATGTGGAAAACATGACTATGTTTAGTAAGATATGAAATTCTTGTTGCTATTTATTCTTTCTGTTCCATTTAATCTTTTATTATCTAATAATAATTTGCTTATTTTATTATTTCATATTTACGCTATTATAAAAGGAAATTGCATTGTATGACCCTAAAAAAATTAATAATTCACTCAATGACCAATTGCCCTAATACGCCGATACACCGTACATTTTTATGTAATAATGCCAATTTTCCCTCTTGCACAACCGCTAAAACCTGAAAATAAAAAAAAAACTAAAATAATAATAATTATCTAACACATGTACATCGTGGCTTTTGGAGATTCACATAACTTGTAAAAAGTGAGTAGTTTCTCTTCCATTATTGATCCAATGTGTGACCATCAAAACCATTTCTTGAGTAGGCTTTTCTAGGAGATGACCGCCAGCTCGCTTGACTATTGACGGGAAGCTTCATTGTGAAATCTATGGAGTCGCTGACAACGTTAACGGCGTCACGGCGAGGTTCGTCAACTGTTCCTCAATCGCCCTAACCTCTTGTTTTACTAGGCCGTTACATTTAATATCTCCACCAATGTCGATAAATACACTTATATTTCCCCCCGTGAATGACTCAGAGTTAATTAGAGAAAATGGACAGTTTTTGTTAATTTGTGTTCTTTTCTATTATATGCATATATAATAGAAATTTAAAACAATATGTAATATGTTATTCTATTCATGTAATGTAATGCGATATATTGCTACTATACTATTTTATCATGTTCCGTTCCATTTGATGATCAATAAAGAGTGTTCTATTTTTTTTAGGAATATAGTTTGTAATTTTCTTAAGTTATAACTATCGTTACATGTTTTTGAACTTGTAAAAATCGTACTATGATCTATATTGTATAGGTTGATATTACACAATGGAACTTAATTTTACATAATATTATGTATTTTTTTAGATTTTGATATTTGGATTTAGGGTTTATATTTGGTTTAGGATTTAGGGTTTAGTGATTAAGGTTTAGTATTTAGAAAGTGAAGGGGTATGGTTGGGTCAACATTAACTTCTACCATACAATCATAGACATTTCATAATTTCACCAATATGTACTATACTAGGTATTTTGTTCCATTCTATTTGAATTTATGATTTATATTTGGCTTTATGGTTTATATTTGGGTTTAAGGTTTATTGATTAGGGTTTAGGGTTTAGTGAGTAGGGTTTATGGTTTAGTATTTAGTGTTGGTGGATTTGTAATATATATTATTTAGGGGTTATGATATAGTTGATGTCCAATACTATTTGGCTGATATGGAACAGAACTGTGGGAAATAAATTATAACATCCTGAGTTGTGATATGTGGAAAGACTTAAGAGAATTGATTTGGCTACCTATGTCACCAAAGTTGACTTACCTTTTCCGTCAAACATCCGTTTAGAACTCCAGGGTTAAGCGTGCTTGGGCTGGAGTAGTGAAAGGATGGGTGACCTATCGGTAAGTGATTCACTATACCGTGCGAGTGAGACTAAAACACATGAAAAGGCTGGGTGGTGATTGCATGGTCAGTAAACAATAATTTCGAGCCTTTGAAAAACTATCGAATGGCCGTCGGACGGGATGGGGACCACATGCTGTGAGAGCGGGTGTGAGTGGCCCATTAGCCGTGGGTGGCCGAGTGTTACAAGTGATATCATAGCTGGTTAGCCATCTCGGTTCTGACCCGAGAGGCGTCTTGAGACCTGTCGTGGGGCGCAATGAGGACATTGCGTTCTTTGAGAGGGGGTGAATTGTAACATCCTGAGTTGTGATATGTGGAAGACTTAAGAGAATTGATTTGGCTACCTATGTCACCAAAGTTGACTTACTTTTTCCGTCACACATCCGTTTAAAACTCCAGGGTTAAGCGTGCTTGGGCTGGAGTAGTGAAAGGATGGGTGACCTATCGGGATGTGATTACGATACCGTGCGAGTGAGACCAAAACACGGGAAACGGTCGGGTGGTGATTGCAGGGTCAGTAAACAATGATTTCGAGCCTTGGAAAAATTAACGAACGGCCGTCGGACGGGATGGGGCCCATATGCCAAGAGAGCGGGCTTGGGTAGCCCATTAGTTGTGGATGGTCGGGGCGTTACATAAATATTATACACCATTTATTACAAGAATATTCTATTTTTATCCACACATTTACTGAGTACGGTAGACCCATATGCAGGAATTACGTAAGTGATGTGGATTGATTTGGTGTCTTCATTTAAGGGTTCAATTTGGTGTATACTTTGTCGTCATATGGCCTAACATGCCTTTTAACTACAAAAATGGCACACCACTCCTTAACAGTATACTCTAATTACATTGGAATTTTGAATGGAATGGCCAATATATATGTGTACTTTATGTACTATAGTATGTGCGCTTATTGCATTTATTTATGTACGGTCACTATTACAGTGGTGGGCAAAAGTAAGAAGTCTAGTTCATGGACCTTTTTCATCTACCACGACTCTAATTTCACATACTATTTTAAATATGTGCTTAAGGGTATGGAGTGGATCAGCCCTTCTATATTATTTCTAAGGTTCCATATTTGTCGTGTACATTGAGAAAATTGGCAGCTTTTTATATAGATTATATTTGGGTTTATAGTTCAGTTAATTATTTAGGTTTAGATTTAGTAACTAGGGGGTTTGTCTAGGGTTTATAGTTTATTGATTAGGGATTAGATTTAATAATTTCTTGGATGTAGTAATTAACGGTTGTGGGAGGGTTTAATATCTAGAGGTTTGAGGTCACGTCGGAGTCCTATACTACTTCACTGATATGGAACAGAACACACGAACCTTTCAAACCAATGGAATGTACATTCCTGATTGTTTCCAGAACAATTTAGTAATTAGGGGTTTTTCTTGGGTTGTAGTATTTAAGTGGCTGTGTAAAGTTTAGTATTAACGGTCAATAATATAAGGAAACAAAATATAGATTATATTTGGGTTTATACTTTACTGATTAGGGTTTAGCTTTAATAGTTAGGGGTTTAGGTATACTATTTAGATGATGTGCGAGGGTCTAATATAGTGGGATTAGATGTAGTATTTAGGGTTTTAGGTGGCATTATAATCCTATACTATTTCGACGATATCGAATAGAAGACCTGGTACATATATATCTTCTTTCATATGCAATAGTTTTCAAGTGTTCTTGTCTTTATGTTCTTTCTGCCACGTTATTTCTTTCACATATTACCTGATACTTATAAAGAGAAAGGTTAAAACCGGATACTTTATGGCACAAATGTTAGGAATTATATTATGTCAAAATCAATGACATTTGCTTAATTTAGATTCTATATTTAGCTATTTGGCAAATTTTCCTAATTATAAACACCAATATTTTTTTTAAAACAAAATTTAACATTAACTTCTATTCAATTTGTATGGAAATGAGTAGGAAACTAAAATCACATGATATTGACAAAACGAAAACAAACCCATAATTATATCACAATTGTATTATTTATAATAATTACAAAGATGCATCAAAATTAACCAAGAAGACAATTCATCAGAAAAAGATCAACCTCTTTGAGCATGGTACTGTAATTATCATACATATGGTCGTATGCACCAAAAAACCAAGTTGCCGATTTATGAAAATTGAAGTTTTTTCCATAAGAAAATTTTACGTGCCAATAAATGATATATTACGGTAGATATAGATCATTAAGTGCATATATCAAACAATTCCTCATATTATGATTATATATATATATATATATATATATTATATTCATTAAAATAGTATATTTTCATACTAAATATGACTATCAGTGTATTTATAATTTATAACAAATACAAATTTAAGTATATACAGTATTTAAAACAAATTATACTGCATATTTAAATGCTTCCTTATATTATTCTTCTATATGTTTTGATTCCATATTTAGTTGTTATTTATATTGGATATAATATATTTTCATCCTAAGTATAGCTAACTGTACATTTATAATTAATAATATATCTTAATTTAGTTGGAGATTATAATCAAATATTCGACTTTGAGTTGTTAAGATATTATTAAAATTTTCTATACTTCATTTCCTCCATGTCCCTTGTTTTTCATTATATAATGTTGTTACGATCTTTCAATTTAAGCATATACAGTATATACACCATATTACACTGCATATTTAAATATATCCTCATATTTTTCTTCTATATATTAGATTTCCATTTTTAGTTTTTATTTATATTTGAAAAAATCACTCTTAATATAATTAACTGTAAATTTATAATTAATAAGATATGCTAAATTTGGTAGGAGATTCATAATCAAATATTTGACATCTAACATATTTTTAACATTTAACGTTTATAGATTTTATTTCCGCCATTTGCCGTAATTGTTCCAGTATATAATGTTATTATTCTATTCATTGATTTACACAGTTGTCATGGAAGGTATCGTTTTTTTTTGAAATGTTGGACTCTGAATCTTCAAATGTTTCAATAAGAATCCAAATAGTTCAAAAATGAACCGTGAAGAATGAAATTTTTGGTTACGATTGTCAAATGATACTGATGGATGCAAATGTGAATTTTTGTCATATAAGTACAACAAAACTATAATTTGTATTATATATTTATATTAATTTGATAATAATATTATTTCTTCTTATAGGAGTTGATGATTCCAGCAACTCTGGAGAATTCTTTATTGCGTAAATTCGATTGTATGCATAATAAATATTGTTGGGCTAGACTATCTAATTTCAAAATACTTCATTCTAGTTGTATTACCAGGGTAACTCGTCATAGTATCATATTATTTCCGCTGTTACTACTCGTGTTGAATTCATATTTCCAGAAGAGAAACCCGAGATATTTGCATTCGTAAAATACAATGAGTTAAAATGGGATTAGTTCATCTCAAATTTTTATTCGGTTAGAATTCTATCCTTTTCCTATTGTTAGTACATTTTAAAATTTAAAATATGATTTAAAGGTACACTAACAGTTCTTTAACTTGATGTTAGACATATTAGGTGCTCTTATATCAGTTGGAAATCTAGGGTGGGTATTTAACGAAAAATGGAAGTAAATATCTCAAACTTATCCGTACTATATCCTTAACCTTAACAAATATCAAGTAAGTGTAGATTTCAGTTAGTATGATTATTTCTGTTTTGATGATATTGCTTTTTCAATTTTATGATTCCTAGATAATTATTGTTTTGTTCAATCCTAACATTAGCCTCAATCAAGTCAGTTGTGTTGCATATGGAAAAATGACAGAACATGTCAATACATTCTGGTCATCTTATGCGGATGAGTTTTTCATATGCGTCCTACGATTCTGGAAGATTGACTTTCTAAACGGTTAGAACTTAATAGATCATATGTTTATTCCAATATTTTGATATTGACAATATCACTACAAGAAAAGATGACCATAACAACGACACTTTACGAGGAAATTACTTCGTCGTAATTTTACAACTACTTTACAAGGTCTTTACAACGAAACACACATTTGTCGTAATGTCGTTGTAATATTACGAGGAAAAAAATTCGTCGTAAATGTACAAGGACATTACGAAGAATATTCTGATTCGTCGTAAAGTCGTTATACTGTTACAAGTTCGTTACAACGACAAATACGCCCGTTTATGTTTGGTGAAAACATGTTTATAGTGCTCTTGTTGTAAATTCGTTGTTTAATCTTCACCTACCAGATTCGAAAATTTCCTATATATATGTTCATTTCCTTCACAACATCACACAAACTAAAAAAAAGAAAAGAATAAAAAAATGTCAGATGGTAGAAATATTTACGAGTTACGAAGTTGGATGTATACGCACAAAGATGTTGACGGTAGAGTGACATATGTATTTCTCAGGGGGCTAGAGACATTTATGTACCAGGCAGACACTACGCCGATCACGCAAGAAAGTGGTAAGATGTTATATCATTGTCGAAAGTGCAAAAATTCAAAAAATTTCCGTAGTGAAACTGCATGGAATCATTTACTAAATCGAGGCTTTACACCACATTACTATATTTGGTTTCAACATGGAGAGGGTAATGGTGTAAATGAAGCTAGTAGTAATAGTAATTTTCAGGATGCTAATAGTAGTCAAGAACCATATCATCTGCATAACGAATATAGTTATCATCAGGAGGAACCAATGGTAGATCATGATAGGGTTCATGACATGATTACTGATGCATTTTTACTTGAAACCACTACAACCATAGCTGCTGAAAGTGAAACTGTTGAAGAACCAAACTTAGATGCAAAAAGGTTTTATGAGATGTTAGCTGCTGCAAATCAACCAATATACCCTGGTTGTAGAGAAGGTCTCTGTAAATTGTCTTGTCAGCTAGGATGATGAATATTAAATCAAATCATAATTTACCTGAGAATTGCATGGATGCATGGGCTGAATTGTTTAAAGAGTATTTGTCAAAAGACAACGTGTCAGCTAAATCTTATTATGAGATTTATAAACTAGTATATAGTCTTGGATTACCTTCGGGGATGATAGATATTTGCATCGACAACTGCATGATCTACTGGAGGGACAATGAGAAGTTAGAAGACTGTCGATTCTGCAAGAAACCACGATTCAAACCGCAAGGACGTGGAAGAAATATGGTACCGTATCAAAGGATGTGGTATCTACCAATTACAAACAGGTTGAAAAGATTATATCAATCTGAGAGGATTGCTGGAGCGATGAGATGGCATGCTGAACATGTCCAGAGGGATGGCGAGATCGCTCATCCATCAGATGTAAGAGCGTGGAAACATTTCAACACGGTATACCCAGATTTCGCAAGAAATATTCGAAATGTCTATCTTGGGCTATGCACAGATGGATTTAGTCCATTTGAAATGTCAGGGAGACAATATTATTTATGGCCAGTCATTCTTACGCCGTACAACCTGCCACTAAAGATGTTGATGGAACAAGAACTTCTCTTTTTGACCATATTAGTCCCTGGTCCGAAGCATCCAAAACGGTCGCTAGATGTATTTCTTCAACCATTGATACAAGAGCTGAAGGATTTATGGTCAGAAGGGGTGATGACATATGATTGTTCCTTGAAAAATAATTTTACGATGCGAGCAGTTCTGCTATGGACTATAAGTGACTTTCCTGCTTACGAGATATTTTCTAGATGGACAACACATTGAAGGTTATCTTATCCATATTATCTTGGAATGACATATGCTTTTCAACTGAAGAATGGTAGGAAGACGTGTTGGTTTGATTGTCATCGTTGATTTCTTCCACTTACTCATCCATACCGAAGAAACAAGACATTGTTTAGGCACAAAAGAGTTGTCAGAGACACTCCTCCTCCTTATTTAACTGGAGAAGAAATCAAACAGCAAATTGAACACTATGGAGCTTTGGAAATTGTTCCTCGTGGAGGAAATTGGCATGTTCCTACAAATATGGCTGATGGGTATGGAGTAGCTCACAATTGGCACAAGGAGAATATATTTTGGGAGCTGCCTTACTGGAAGGATCTTCTTTTGCGACACAACCTCGATGTGATGCATATAAAGAAAAATTTATTTTTGAGAACGTCATGAATACATTACTAAATTTTCAAGGAAAAACAAAAGACAACAAAAAGTCAAGATTAGACTTACCCGATATTTGCTCGAGAAGTGACTTGCATATCAAGAGCAATGGAAAGGTTCTAGTTCCCATATTCCGATTGTCATCACAAACAAAGACGACTTTGTTCAACTGGGTGTCATCATAAGTGAATTTCCCTGATGGTTATGTGTCAAACCTCTCAAGATGTGTTGAACAAGGTCAAAAGTTCTCAGGAATGAAGAGCCATGATTGTCATGTGTTTATGCAACAACTACTTCCATTCGCTTTTTCCGAGCTGCTTCCAATAAATGTACATGAATCACTTGCAATTAAAATATTTTCATTAAAATTATAATATATGTTATATACAATATGTTAATATTGATAGATATGTGGTCATTTTAAGGCATTGAAGCATTCTTCAGGGACTTGAGCACACGCAAGTTCAGGGAAGATGTCATGCAACAACTACATGAGAGCATTCCGATCTTAATCTGCAACCTAGAGAAGATATTTCCTCCTGCATTTTTTGACGTCATGGAACATCTAGTTGTCCACCTCCCGTACGAGGCATTGCTTCGCGGACCTGTTCATTACGGATGGATGTATCCTTATGAGCGTTTCATGAAGCATTTGAAAGGAAAAGAAAAAAATCTCGCAAAGGTCGAAGGGTCAATAGTTGCTAGGAGTTTGACTGCAGAAACATCACATTTCACATCATACTACTTCGCACCAGCAGTTCGTACTAAGAAGAGGGTTCCTAGAGGATATGATGATGGTGGAGTCGTCCCAACATATGCAGTTGATGGTGTTCCTAACATTTTCTGCCAAATGGGACGGTTTGGTGGTAAATTGAAAGAAGTTTGGTGGTCTAGTGAAGAGGATAAGCATAGTACCCACACTTATATTCTACTCAACTGTGAGGATGCAGTGGCGCGTTCATTTGAGCGGTAAATATATATTGTCTATATATAATTATAAGTTAAATATAGTTTGTATGTTATTTATAAAATTTGTATTTTTTTGCAGTTTGTTTGTATCGCAAGTTGAATAAGCAATACCAGGAATATCCGCAGCTAAAATGGAGAAACAGAAAGATCAACACTTTGTCAAGTGGTTAAAGACTAAAGTTTTTTAATTTTATTATTGTAAACACTTTAGTATAATATGTATTTCTAACAGTTTTACTTTTTGTAGGTTGATTATGATGATCCACATCACCCGGTATGGTTTGACGATTTGGTCCTAGGTCCGGTAGAAAAGGTGACTACATCACCTATGTATTTCACACGAGGATTTACCTTTTACGCATACGAGTATGGAAAATGGTGGGCAACAAGTAACTACGGAGTGTGTGTGACTGGCGAAATAGAATTCTACGGAATTTTGCAAGAGATTATTGAAGTTGAATTTGTGGGGTTACTGAAGCTGAAGTGCGTCCTCTTCAAATGTGACTGGTTCGATCCCGTTGTGAACAGGGGTACTCGGATTAACAAATTTGGTGTTGTCGATGTCAATTCTATAAGACGATACAACAAATTCAAGCCTTTCAACTTAGCTTCTCAAGCCGACCAAGTTAGCTTCATTCCATACCCACGCCTTAGAGATTCCTGAGTAACTTGGTTAGCGGCTATCAAAATTACTCCTCATGGACGAATTGTCGCTTGAGAAGAACCACCTCTGCAAGAAGAAGCGTGAATCACTGAGGTTGCAGTACCTGAACAACAAACCGATGACATTCTTCTCATCGACCCGGATAGCCGTCAATATGAGGATCTTCCTGATGATATGACAGATGAAACATGTGAAGACGAATTTGGTGAAAATGATGATGATCATTGTACTGATGTTGATGAAGACTCGAATGACTCAGAATGAATGTAAACAAATGTTCTCAAAATTTAAATATGTGTAAGACTTCTGTTATATGTGTTATTCTGTTGGATTTTAGAAATTTAATTAAATTTGGAGTTTGAATTTTAATTAAATTGGAGTTTGAATTTTAATTAAATTGGAGTTTGAATTTTAATTAAATTGGAGTTGAAATTTATTAAATTGGAGTTTACGGTTACAAAAATTTAATTAATGATTTAGAGTTTTTTTTATAAAAAAAAGAGTTAAGGGTTTAAGAGGGAAATTGGTTGAAGAGTGAGTGAAAGAGATGAAGTTATATATATAGTTAAGTGATATGGGATTTAGGGATCCGATTTTCAGGGCTTGAACCCTGGTCGTAGTAAATTCGTCGTAATAGAAAACACGGGCCTGGTACTTTCGTCGTAATTGGGCCTTGTACATTCGTCGTAATATGGCCTTGTACTTTCTTCGTAATGAGAAAATACGCTACTGGTATATTCGTCGTAAACTGGAGTTGTAGATTCGTCGTAATGCAAAACACGCGCGTGGTTCATTCGTCGTAAACGAAAGCACGCGCGTGGTACTTTCGTTGTAACATTACAACGACAAGAAAACGTTGTAACATTACAACGACAAGAAAACCTATATACCCGAGGCTCATTCACGAGGCAAGCCTTGTGTATTCCTCCCAAATTTCTTATTTCCCTTCTGCAACCTTCCAAGGTATATAATTTTTTTTATTTTTTTAGTTAGGTAGTTAATAGGTGGTTAGTTTAGGTTATTAGATTAGGTGGTTAGATTAAGGAGCATAATATTATTAGATTTTTTTATAACGTGATTAGATTAAGTGATTACAAATATTGATTATATATTTTTTAGAACCTGATTAGATTTTTTTTTAAAATTCAGATGGCACCTAGGAAACGACCCATTTATTCGGATATGTTTGTTCCCGTAGCTGGGACATCTAGTTCAGCACCACCCTCTTCTACTGATCCGGAGGCGGTTCCGAAGACACAGGGAGCATCATGGGCTTCTCCTCATCTTCATGCACCTCCGATACACCAGCCGATGCCCCCACCTCCACCTCCATACGAGGCACCTCCACCGGCTCCACAACCTGCCACAGTAGCCGAAGTTCATCCGGATTTGCTTGTCCCTCCATCTGCACCATACGCGACATATACTGTCGAGGATCGTTTTGCTCAGCCTGGACGAGGAGGACTGAAGATTCTGGACCCCGATACCCCAGAGGGTACTTATTGGTAAGTTTTTTAATTTTATTATTGATTTCTTACTTTATATTTGTTATACTCATCTAACAAATTTATATTATTTTCAGGTTTGTGGTCCATAACTGTGTCGGACGAAGCATCGCCGACACAATCAAAGGTTATTTCATCGAGCCCCATCCCAACTGGAGTATGAATCCCGAGTACATTAGAACCACATGGTTCAAATGTTTCGCGGTATGAGTTTTAATTTCTAATTTTCTATTTAATAATTATAATTAATAATTTATTTTAATTTTTCTAAAGCATTTTCTTTTTGTTTAATTGTTTTAGCAAATGTGGCACTGGTCCTTAGCAATCAACGAGATGGTTAAGCCGGAGTTTGTTGCTAGAGCAAAGCTCCGCCTTTGCAACACCGTCTCAGATTGGAAGAACAAGTGGGAGTTCTACGGCTATGAGGCGAAACCCACCGAGCTCACGAAAGAGGTATGGGATGGCCTCATCGCCTTTTGGAAGCTACCCAGCTCGGTCCGTAAGTCCAACAACTGCTCTTCTTCCCGGAGGATGCAGGATGCGGCTGGCAACATGCCCATGCTTCACACAACTGGGCAAAACCCTCACGCTGAAATTCGTCTATGAGTTGTAAGTTTTTTAAATTTAAACTTTATGTTTATTTTAATTTTTCTTAATTTTTAATTAATTATTAATATCTTATATGAAAAATTACTAACTCACATTTTTTTTGCTTTTGTAGGCTAAGAAGACCGGAGTTATGTCATCTCTATCTGATTTTTTCCAGATCACTCAGAAAAAGGTGAACGGGGCTTTTGTAGATCCACGGTCGGAGAATTTCTATCACGACGTGGCTGCTCGGATTGAAGAGCGCGAGACGCAGCTAACCTAGGCGTCTGCAGATGGATTGCCCGTCAAATTATCTACGCACGAGGTCGACCAGATCTTTGAAGAGGTAAATTTCTAAAATATGTTTATATTTTGAATTTTTAAATTTCAATTATAGTATTTTATTTTTATTTTTAATTTTGGTTTTAAAAGGTGGTTCCCAAGAAGAAGGGGTGGACGATGGGCATAGAATCCGTTAATGACGTCCCAAAGGCCACTTCGTCTTAATACTCTAGCCGGGATGGGGAGAATGCTCGGCTGAAGGCTCAGGTGGACGACTAGCAGGTTCGTTTGCAATCTCTAGAGGATCTTCTTGACGTCATGGCGGTTGAAAACCCGGTTCTACAGAGAGCACTGGAGGAGAGACGTCGGAATCTCAGCGGACAAGCGCCTGTTTCCGATCATGTGGACGAGCTTGGAGATTCTACGGGAGAGAACGAGACCTCAAACAACTATTTCGATAACGTCGAGCTCCCATAGATTTAAATATTTTTATTTTATTTTAAATATTTTCATTTTATATTTTAAATTTAAATACTATTTTATAAATTTTATAAATTCAATTTTTCATATTTAAATTTATTATAATTTTAATTATTCTAAAATAATTTTTATTTTCTAATTATTTATGTTCGTATTATTAAAACATTCAAATTAAAATCCTCGTAAACTTTACAAGGAACATACAAGGAAAATTTTGTAAAGTCCTCGTAAACTTTCCAAGGAATATACAAGGAATATCTTTTAATGTCCTCGTAATATTTACAACTATTTTACAAGGACTTCGTTGTTCATTTGTCGTAATATATTACAAGGAATTGACTAGGTAGGACATGTAAATTCGTCGTAAAATATACAATGATTAAATGAGTACTTTGCTAGGAAACATTACAACGAATGTACGACAAAACTGTACTAGGGAATTACGACGAATGTCTCCCTTCTGTCTTACGACGAAAAGAATTCGTCGTAATGCTAACAAGGAAATACGACGAATCGTCCATTACGATGAGCGTTTTACAACGAACAAAAATTCCTTGTTAATTCGTCGTAATGTCAATTTTTTTTTTTTTTTTGAAACACTTCGTCGTAATGTCAATATTACGACGAATTAACAAGGAATACAACCGTAGTAATAGGCCCGTTTTCTTGTAGTGTATGATACAATAATCCATATTTGTATACAATATATAGGGGGATATACAGAGATTAGCAACATTCTTGGATGCTTTGAGATAATATTCAATCCATTAATTGAAGAATTTACTACATTCAAAAGAATATTCTTAAATATACTTAATTTAGATATATTGATTTTCATAGTATATGTTAACAATTTTTTGTGTTTGGCAGGATCGAAGAAAGGAAAAAGAAAACAGTTAAAGATTCTTTGTGAACAATCTATATGTTTTATTTCATTTAAGTTTGGTTATCTTTACTCTATTTTATTTATTTTAGGAATATTATTTTATAATTATTTCATCCAATTTTTGGAAATTTGACATAATCTCTTCCAAATAAAGTTTTAATATTATGAGTTAATATTTTGTCATTAAAAGCTTTTTACATATCTCAACACAAAACAAATTACATATTTTGTATTGGAAGATTTAAAATAAACATAAAAGTTAAAGTAAGTATCAGAGTGTAAGATTTGACATTTAAGCCACCAATAATAATGTTGTGTTCATCTTTTACATCATAAAATACACCAGAGCAGACAAAAAAAATATTACAAGCTAAATATAGATCTTATCATAATTTACTCTTATTTTGAACATCTTCGTCACGATCATTATCATCATCTCCATTCACTATTTCTCCCCTTGGAACATCACTCCGTGAAGTCAAAACATTCTGATAGCTTGATCAATGTTATGATACATCACCTGTTGACGTGAAACATCACGTGGAACAGAAGCTTCCCGCATTCTCCACAAATACATTGGTCTACCATTTAACTCTTCATCTCCTACAAGTGGTCTTATCACATGCTGATGAGCAAGGACTTAATGAATCAGGTTAGGAACTCCAATTGGTTGTATTCCATTTGATTGCCTTGATGTATCCATTATCTGATCGTATACTAGATGACCAAAATCTATTGGACTCTTTTGAACAAGAGCATATAAAAACCGCAAAATCTTCTTCAAAAGATACACAACATTTGTACATGGAATTCAATTTATCATGCATACATTGTATAAAACATGATATATTGGACTAAGATCCTCAAGAAAAAAAACTTTTTCATCTGTGCTTATGACCTACAATCAAATATGCAACAACCTGATCCAAACTTTCTAATTTCTACACATGATCATGATCAACATTCGGAGTGCCAAACATACGATTGATTAAAATTGAATAAATCTCAAACGTGTCTCCTCTAATGATGACTCCATCACCAGATCCAAACAAATTTGCAAGACATTCTCTAACTATTCTATGAGAGAATGCTCTAAGATTCGTCACTGTGTTCATCGAACCTACACTAGCTATGATTTTTCAAACTTTGTGAAGATTAACCTCAATAGGTGACATGAACCTTGAGCTCAAAATTCTCTCATGCAGATATAATTGTACTTGACACGAGTTTCTTCAAAGATGAATCGAGTTAATGAACCTTGAAGAGAATTACGTTCGAGACGACTTCTGCGTCTGCTTGGACGGGAACACGTCGAGTTTGCCATTGATTGAATTAGGGATTCAAAAAAGAGTAATAGAAGATTTTACTTCGGTTTCGTTAATAAGAGTTATGCTGAGAATCGTGAACGTTATCTCACAAATTTTTAGCATGCGGAAAGTTTGATAAACACACTTGTCGTATTCAGAAGTCCATCTAATTAGCCTAAAATAGTAGATATCTTATGAGTACTGGGCTA
>CAJHQP010005779.1:0-43152 GCA_905132765.1 Moricandia arvensis | reverse complement strand
TGTTCGGACATATATCAATATCTTCATGATTCTAATCAAAACCAGAAGGAGCCAAGATGTAAGAAGCATCATTTGGAACCATTAATCAGTGGAAAGTGACCAGGAAGTTGAATAAATCTCATAGGAGTTATGAGGAAGAAGCTATCCCACTTTTTATTCCAGTGTTTCAAGATTAACCTATTCGACATATGGCAATATCTTCATGATTCTAATCAAACTAGGAGGAACCAAGATGTAAGAAGCTTGATTTGGGAACCATTAATCAGTAGAAAGTGACCAGGAAGATGAATAAATCTCATAGAGTTACGAGGAAAAAGCTATCCCAGCTTTCTATTCCAGTGATTCAAGATTAGCATGTTCGGACATTAACAATATCTTCATGATTCTAATCAAACCAGGAGGAGCCAAGATGTAAGAAGCTTGATTTGGAACCATTAATCAGTGTAAAGTGACCAGGGAAGTAAATAAATCTCATAGGAGTTATGAGGAAGAAGTTATCCCACTTTCTATTCTAGAGTTTCAGATTAGTTTGTTCGGACTTATGGCAATATCTTCATGGTTCTAATCAAACCAAGAGGAACCAAGATGTAAGAAGCCTGATTTCGAACCATTAATCAGTGAAAAATGACCAGGAAGTTGAATAAATCTCATAGGAGTTACGAGGAAAAAGCTATCCCACTTTCTATTCCAATGATTCAAGATTAGCCTGTTCGGACATATGGCAATATCTTCATGATTCTAATCAGACTAGGAGGAACCAAGATGTAAGAAGATTGATTTGGAACCATTAATCAGTGTAAAGTGACCAGGAAGTTGAATAAATGTCATAGGAGTTAAGAGGAAGAAGCTATCCCACTTTCTATTCCAATGATTCAAGATTAGCATATTTGTACATATGGCATTATCTTCATGATCCTAATCAAACTAAGAGGAACAAAGATGTAAGAAGGATGATTTGGAACCAGTAAACTGTGGAAAGTGACCAGGAAGTTTAATAAATGTCATAGGATTTAGGAGGAAGAAGCTATCCCACTTTCTATTCCAGTGATTCAAGATTAGCATGTTCGGACATATAACAATATCTTCATTATTCTAATCAAACCAGGAGGAGCCAAGATGTAAGAAGTTTGATTTGGAACCATTAATCAGTGTAAAGTGACCAGGAAGTATAATAAATCTCATAGGAGTTATGAGGAAGAAGTTATCCCACTTTATATTCTAGAGTTTCAAGATTAGCTTGTTCTGACATATGGCAATATCTTCATGATTCTAATAACACCAAGAGGAACCAAGATGTAAGAAGCCTGATTTGGAACCATTAATCAGTGGAAAATGACCAGGAAGTTGAATAAATCTCATAGGAGTTACGGGGAAAAAACTATCCCACTTTCTATTCCAATGATTCAAGATTAGCCTGTTCGGACATATGGTATTATCTTCATGATCCTAATCAAACTAAGAGGAACCAATATGTAAAAAGGATGATTTGGAACCATTAAACAGTGGAAAGTGACCAGGAAGTTGAATAAATGTCTTAGGATTTAGGAGGAAGAACCTATCCCACTTTCTATTCCAATGATTCAAGAATAGCATGTTCGGACATATGGATATATCTTCATGATTCTAATTAATTAGGAGGAACCAAGATGTAATAAGCTTTATTTGGAACCATTAATCAGTGGAAAGTGACCAGGAAGTTGAATAAATCTCATAGGAGTTATGAGGAAGAAGCTATCCCACTTTCTATTCCAATGATTCAAGATTAGCCTGTTGGGACATATGGCAATATTTTCATGATTCTAATCAAACTAGGAGGCACCAAGATGTAAGAAGCATGATATGGAACCAGTAATCAGTGGAAAGTGACCTGGAAGTTGAATAAATCTCATAAGATTTAGGAGGAAGAAGCTATCCCACTTTCTATTCCAATGATTCAAGAATAGCATGTTCGGACATATGGTAATATCTTCATGATTCTAATCTAAATAGGAGGAACCAAGATGTAAGAAGCTTGATTTGGAACCATTAATCAGTGGAGATTGACCAAGAAGTTGAATAAATCTCATAGGAGGTATGAGGAAGAAGCTATCCCACTTTCTATTACAATGATTCAAGATTAGCATGTTGGGACATATGCAATATCATCGTGTTTCTAATAAAAATAGGAGGAACCAAGATGTAAGAAGGATGATTTGGAACCAGTAAACAGTGGAAAGTGACAAGGAAGTTGAATAAATTTCATAGGGTTTAGGAGGAAGAAGCTATCCCACTTTCTATTCCAATGATTCAAGAATAGCATGTTCGGACATATGGATATATCTTCATGATTCTAATCAAATTAGGAGGAACCAATATGTAATAAGATTTATTTGGAACCATTAATCAGTGGAAAGTGACCAGGACGTTAAATAAATCTCATAGGAGTTATGAGAAGAAGTTATCCCGCTTTCTATTCCAGTGATTCAAGATTAGCATGTTCGGACATATAGCAATATCTTCATGATTCTAATCAAACGAGGAGGAGCCAAGATGTAAGAAGAATTATTTGGAACCATTAATCAGTGTAAAGTGACCCGGAAGTTGAATAAATCTCATAGGAGTTATGAGGAAGAAGTTATCCCGCTTTCTATTCCAGTGATTCAAGATTAGCATGTTCGGACATATAGCAATATCTTCATGATTCTAATCAAACGAGGAGGAGCCAAGATGTAAGAAGAATTATTTGGAACCATTAATCAGTGTAAAGTGACCAGGAAGTTGAATAAATCTCATAGGAGTTATGAGGAAAAGGTTATCCCACTTTCTATTCCAGTGATTCAAGATTAGCATGTTCGGACATATAACAATATTTTCATGATTCTAATCAAACCAGGAGGAGCCAAGATGTAAGAAGCTTGATTTTGGAACCATTAATCAGTGTAAAGTGACAAGGAAGTTGAATAAATCACATAGGAGTTAAGAGGACGAAGCTATCCCACTTTCTATTCCAATGATTCAAGATTAGCATATTCGGACATATGGCATTATCTTCATGATCCTAATCAAACTAAGAGAAACCAATATGTAAGAAGGATGATTTGGAACCATTAAACAGTGGAAAGTGGCCAGGAAGTTTAATAAATGTCATAGGATTTAGGAGGAAGAAGCTATCCCACTTTCTATTCCAATGATTCAAGAATAGCATGTTCGGACATATGGATATATCTTCACGATTCTAATCAAAATAGGAGGAACCAAGATGTAATAAGCTTTATTTGGAACCATCAATCAGTGGAAAGTGACAAGGACGTTAAATAAATCTCATAGGAATTATGAGGAAGAAGTTATCCCACTTTCTATTCCAGTGATTCAAGATTAGCATGTTCGGACATATAGCAATATCTTCATGATTCTAATCAAACCAGGAGGAGCCAAGATGTAAGAAGAATTATTTGGAACCATTAATCAGTGTAAATTGACCATGAAGTTGAATAAATCTCATAGGAGTTGTGAGGAAGAAGTTATCCCACTTTCTATTCCAATGATTCAAGATTAGCATATTCGGACATATGGCATTATCTTCATGATCCTAATCAAACTAAGAGAAACCAATATGTAAGAAGGATGATTTGGAACCATTAAACAGTGGAAAGTGGCCAGGAAGTTTAATAAATGTCATAGGATTTAGGAGGAAGAAGCTATCCCACTTTCTATTCCAGTGATTCAAGATTAGCATGTTCGGACATATAACAATATTTTCATGATTCTAATTAAACCAGGAGGAGCCAAGATGTAAGAAGCTTGATTTTGTACCATTAATCAGTGTAAAGTGACCAGGAAGTATAATAAATCTCATAGGAGTTGTGAGGAAGAAGTTATCCCACTTTCTATTCCAATGATTCAAGATTAGCTTGTTCGGACATATGGCAATATCTTTATGATTCTAATAAAACTAGGAGGAACCAAGATGTAAGAAGCATGATATGGAACCAGTAATCAGTGGAAAATGACCAGGAAGTTGAATAAATCTCATAGGAGTTACGAGGAAAAAGCTATCCCACTTTCTATTCCAATGATTCAAGATTAGCCTGTTCGGACATATGGAAATATCTTCATGATTCTAATCAAACTAGGAGCAACCAAGATGTAAGAAGCTTGATTTGGAACCATTAATCAGTGTAAAGTGACCAGGAAGTTGAATAAATCTCATAGGAGTTAAGAGGAAGAAGCTATCCCACTTTCTATTCCAATGATTCAAGATTAGCATATTCGGACATATGGCATTATCTTCGTGATCCTAATCAAACTAAGAGGAACCAAGATGTAAGAAGGATGATTTGGAACCAGTAAACAGTGGAAAGTGACATGGAAATATAATAAATATCATAGGAGTTATGAGGAAGAAGTTATCCCACTTTCTATTCTAGAGTTTCAAGATTAGCTTGTTCGGACATATGGATATATCTTCATGATTCTAATCAAATTAGGAGGAACCAAGATGTATAAGCTTTATTTGGAACCATTAATCAGTGGAAACTGACAAGGAAGTTGAATAAATATCATAGGAGTTGTGAGGAAGAAGTTATCCCACTTTCTATTCCAGTGATTTAAGATTAGCATGTTCGGACATATATCAATATCTTCATGATTCTAATCAAACCAGGAGGAGACAAGATGTAAGAAGCATTATTTGGAACCATTAATCACTGGAAAGTGACCAGGAAGTTGAATAAATCTCAAAGGAGTTATGAGGAAAAAGCTATCCCACTTTCTATTCCAATGATTCAAGATTAGCCTGTCGGACATATGGAAATATCTTCATGATTCTAATCAAACTAGGATCAACCAAGATGTAAGAAGCTTGATTTGGAACCATTAATCAGTGTAAATTGACCAGGAAGTTGAATAAATCTCATAGGAGTTAAGAGGAAGAAGCTATCCCACTTTCTATTCCAATGATTCAAGATTAGCATATTCGGACATATGGCATTATCTTCGTGATCCTAATCAAACTAAGAGGAACCAAGATGTAAGAAGGATGATTTGGAACCAGTAAACAGTGGAAAGTGACATGGAAATATAATAAATGTCATAGGAGTTATGAGGAAGAAGTTATCCCACTTTCTATTCTAGAGTTTCAAGATTAGCTTGTTCGGACATATGGATATATCTTCATGATTCTAATCAAATTAGGAGGAACCAAGATGTAATAAGCTTTATTTGGAACCATTAATCAGTTCAAAGTGACCAGGAAGTTGAATAAATCTCATAGGAGTTTTGAGGAAGAAGCTATCCCACTTTCTATTCCAATGATTCAAGATTAGCCTGTTGGGACATATGGCAATATCTTCGTGATTCTAATCAAAATAGGAGGAACCAAGATGTAAGAAGCTTGATTTGGAACCATTAATCAGTGGAAAGTGACCAGGAAGTTGAATAAATCCCATAGGAGTTATGAGGAAAAAGTTATTCCACTTTCTATTCTAGTGTTTCAAGATTAGCTTGTTCGGAGATATGACAATATCTTCATGATTCTAATCAAACCAAGGGGAACCAAGATGTAAGAAGCATGATTTGGAACCATTAATCAGTGGAAAGTGACCAGTAAGTTGAATAAATCTCATAGGAGTTAAGGGGAAGA
The DNA here is from genome assembly GCA_905132765.1 of Moricandia arvensis. Taxonomy (NCBI): domain Eukaryota; kingdom Viridiplantae; phylum Streptophyta; class Magnoliopsida; order Brassicales; family Brassicaceae; genus Moricandia; species Moricandia arvensis. The sequence continues at coordinate 37,532 of CAJHQP010005779.1, read as the reverse complement.
AGCTATCCCACTTTATATTCCAATGATTCAAGATTAGCATGTTCGGACATATTACAATATCTTCATGATTCTAATCAAACTAGGAGGAACCAAGATGTAAGAAGCATGATATGGAACCAGTAATCAGTGGAAAGTGACCAGGAAGTTGAATAAATCTCATAGGATTTAGGAGGAAGAAGCTATCCCACTTTCTATTCCAAAGATTCAAGAATAGCATGTTCGGACATATGGAAATATCTTCATGATTCTATTCAAATTAGGAGGAACCAAGATGTATAAGCTTTATTTGGAACCATTAATCAGTGGAAAGTGACCAGGAAGTTGAATAAATATCATAGGAGTTCTGAGGAAGAAGTTATCCCACTTTCTATTCCAGTGATTTAAGATTAGCATGTTCGGACATATATCAATATATTCATGATTCTAATCAAACCAGGAGGAGACAAGATGTAAGAAGCATTATTTGGAACCATTAATCACTGGAAAGTGACCAGGAAGTTGAATAAATCTGATAGGAGTTATGAGGAAGAAGCTATCACACTTTCTATTCCAATGATTCAAGATTAGCCTGTTGGAACATATGGCAATATCTTCATGATTCTAATCAAACTAGGCGGAACCAAGATGTAAGAAGCTTGATTTGGAACCATTAATCAGGGAAAGTGACCACGAAGTTGAATAAATCTCATAGGAGTTATGAGGAAGAAACTATCCCACTTTCTATTCCAATGTTTCAAGATTAACCTATTCGAAAATATGGCAATATCTTCATGATTCTAATCAAACTAGGATGAATGAAGATTTAAGAAGCTTGATTTTAGAACTATTAATCAGTGGAAAGTGACCAGGAAGTTGAATAAATTTCATAGGAGTTACGAGGAAGAAGCTATCCCACTTTCTATTCCAGTGTTTCAAGATTAACCTATACGGACATATGGCAATATCTTCATGATTCTAATCAAACTAGGAGGAACCAAGATGTAAGAAGATTGACTTAGAACCATTAATCAGTGGAAAGTGACCAGGAAGATGAATAAATCTCATAGGAGTTATGAGGAAGAGGTTATCCCACTTTCTATTCCAGTGATTCAAGATTAGCATGTTCGGATATATAACAATATCTTCATGATTCTAATCAAACCAGGAGGAGCCAAGATGTAAGAAGCTTGATTTGGAACCATTAATCAGTGTAAAGTGACCAGGAAGTATAATAAATCTCATAGGAGTTATGAGGAAGAAGTTATACCACTTTATATTCTAGAGTTTCAAGATTAGCTTGTTCGGACATATGGCAATATCTTCATGATTCTAATCAAACCAAGAGTAACCAAGATGTAAGAAGCTTGATTTGGAACCATTAATCAGTGGAAAATGACCAGGAAGTTGAATAAATCTCATAGGAGTTACGAGGAAAAAACCATCCCACTTTTTATTCCAATGATTCAAGATTAGCCTGTTCGGACATATGGCAATATCTTCATGATTCTAATCAAACTAGGAGGAACCAAGATGTAAGAAGCTTGATTTGGAACCATTAATCAGTGTAAAGTGACAAGGAAGTTGAATAAATCACATAGGAGTTAAGAGGACGAAGCTATCCCACTTTCTATTCCAATGATTCAAGATTAGCATATTCGGACATATGGCATTATCTTCATGATCCTAACAAAACTAAGAGGAACCAAGATGTAAGAAGGATGATTTGGAACCAGTAAACAGTGGAAAGTGACCAGGAAGTTTAATAAATGTCATAAGATTTAGGAGGAAGAAGCTATCCCACTTTCTATTCCAATGATTCAAGAATAACATGTTCGGACATATGGATATATCTTCATGATTCTAATCAAATTAGGAGGAACCAAGATATAGTAAGCTTAATTTGGAACCATTAATCAGTGGAAAGTGACGAGGAAGTTGAATAAATCTCATAGGAGTTATGAGGAAGAAGTTATCCCACTTTCTATTCCAGTGATTCAAGATTAGCATATTCGGACATATAGCAATATCTTCATGATTCTAATAAAACCAGGAGGAGCCAAGATGTAAGAAGAATTATTTGGAACCATTAATCAGTGTAAAGTGACCAGGAAGTTGAATAAATCTCATAGGAGTTATGAGGAAGAAGCTATCCCACTTTCTATTCCAATGATTCAAGATTTGCATGTTGGGACATATGGCAATATTTTCATGATTCTAATCAAACTAGGAGGAACCAAGATGTAAGAAGCATGATATGGAACCAGTAATCAGTGGAAAGTGACCAGGAAGTTGAATAAATCTCATACGATTTAGGAGGAAGAAGCTATCCCACTTTCTATTCCAATGATTCAAGAATAGCATGTTCAGACATATGGCAATATCTTCATGATTCTAATCTAACTAGGAGGAACCAAGATGTAAGAAGCTTGATTTGGAACCATTAATCAGTGGAAAGTGACCAGGAAGTTGAATAAATCTCATAGGAGGTATGAGGAAGAAGCTATCCCACTTTCTATTCCAGTGATTCAAGATTAGCATGTTCGGACATATAGCAATATCTTCATGATTCTAATCAAACCAGGAGGAGCCAAGATGTAAGAAACATTATTTGGAACCATTAATCAGTGGAAAGTGACCAGGAAGTTGAATAAATCTCATAGGGATTATGAGGAAGAAGCTATCCCACTTTCTATTCCAATGATTCAAGATTAGCCTGTTGGGACATATGCAATATCTTCGTGATTCTAATAAAAATAGGAGGAACCAAGATGTAAGAAGCTTGATTTGGAACCATTAATCAGTGTAAAGTGACCAGGAAATATAATAAATCTCATAGGAGTTATGAGGAAGAAGTTATCCCACTTTCTATTCTAGAGTTTCAAGATTAACTTGTTCGGACATATGGCAATATTCATGATTCTAATCAAACCAAGAGGAACCAAGATGTAAGAAGCCTGATTTGGAACCATTAATCAGTGGAAAATGACCAGGAAGTTGAATAAATCTCATAGGAGTTACGTGGAAAAAGCTATCCCACTTTCTATTCCAATGATTCAAGTTTAGCCTGTTCGGACATATGGCAATATCTTCATGATTCTAATCAAACTAGGAGGAACCAAGATGTAAGAAGCTTGATTTGGAACCATTAATCAGTGGAAAGTGACCATGAAGTTGAATAAATCTCATAGGAGTTATGAGGAAGAAGTTATCCCACTTTCTATTCCAGTGATTCAAGATTAGCATATTCAGACATATAGCAATATCTTCATGATTCTAATAAAACCAGGAGGAGCCAAGATGTAAGAAGAATTATTTGGAACCATTAATCAGTGTAAAGTGACCAGGAAGTTGAATAAATCTCATAGGAGTTATGAGGAAGAAGCTATCCCACTTTCTATTCCGATGATTCAAGATTAGCATGTTCGGACATATGGCAATATCTTCATGATTCTAATCAAACTAGGAGGAACCAAGATGTAAGAAGCATGATATGGAACCAGTAATCAGTGGAAAGTGACCAGGAAGTTGAATAAATCTCATACGATTTAGGAGGAAGAAGCTATCCCACTTTCTATTCCAATGATTCAAGATAGCATGTTCAGACATATGGCAATATCTTCATGATTCTAATCAAACTAGGAGGAACCAAGATGTAAGAAGCTTGATTTGGAACCATTAATCAGTGGAAAGTGACCAGGAAGTTGAATAAATCTCATAGGAGGTATGAGGAAGAAGCTATCCCACTTTCTATTCCAATGATTCAAGATTAGCATGTTGGGACATATGCAATATCTTCGTGATTCTAATAAAAATAGGAGGAACCAAGATGTAAGAAGCTTGATTTGGAACCATTAATCAGTGTAAAGTGACATGGAAATATAATAAATCTCATAGGAGTTATGAGGAAGAAGTTATCCCACTTTCTATTCTAGAGTTTCAGGATTAGCTTGGTCAGACATATGGCAATATCTTCATGATTCTAATCAAACCAAGAGGAACCAAGATGTAAGAAGCCTGATTTGGAACCATTAATCAGTGGAAAATGACCAGGAAGTTGAACAAATCTCATAGGAGTTACTGAGGAAAAAGCTATCCCACTTTCTATTCCAATGATTCAAGATTAGCTTGTTCGGACATATGGCAATATCTTCATGATTCTAATCAAACTAGGAGCAAGATGTAAGAAGCTTGATTTGGAACCATTAATCAGTGGAAAGTGACCAGGAATTTGAATAAATCTCATAGGAGTTAAGAGGAAGAAGCTATCCCACTTTTTATTCCAATGATTCAAGATTAGCATGTTCAGACATATGGCAATATCTTCATGATTCTAATCAAACTAGGAGGAACCAAGATTTAAGAAGGATGATTTGGAACCATTAATCAGTGGAAAGTGACCAGGAAGTTGAATAAATCTCATAGGAGTTAGGAGGAAGAAGCTATCCCACTTTCTATTCCAATGATTCAAGATTAGCATGTTCGGACATATGGCAATATTTTCATGATTCTAATCAAACTAGGAGGAACAAGATGTAAGAAGCTTGATTTGGAACCATTAATCAGTGGAAAGTGACCAGGAAGTTGAATAAATCTCATAGGAGTTATGAGGAAGAGTCTATCCCACTTTCTATTCCAGTGATTCAAGATTAGCATGTTCGGACATATGGCAATATCTTCATGATTCTAATCAAACCAGGAGGAACCAAGATGTAAGAAGCATGATTTGGAACCATTAATCAGTGGAAAGTGACCAGGAAGTTGAATAAATCTCATAGGAGTTATGAGGAAGAAGCTATCCCACTTTCTATTCCAATGATTCAAGATTAGCATGTTCGGACATATGGCAATATCTTCATGATTCTAATCAAACTAGGAGGAACCAAGATGTAAGAAGCTTGATTTGGAACCATTAATCAGTGGAAAGTGACCAGGAAGTTGAATAAATCTCATAGGAGTTATGAGGAAGAAGCTATCCACTTTCTATTCCAATGATTCAAGATTAGCATGTTCGGACATATGGCAATATCTTCATGATTCTAATCAAACTAGGAGGAACCAAGATGTAAGAAGCTTGATTTGGAACCATTAATCAGTGGAAAGTAACCAGGAAGTTGAATAAATCTCATAGGAGTTATGAGGAAGAAGCTATCCCACTTTCTATTCCATGATTCAAGATTAGCATGTTCGGACATATGGCAATATCTTCATGATTCTAATCAAACCAGGAGGAACCAAGATGTAAGAAGCATGATTTGGAACCATTAATCAGTGGAAAGTGACCAGGAAGTTGAATAAATCTCATAGGAGTTATGAGGAAGAAGCTATCCCACTTTTATTCCAATGATTCAAGATTAGCATGTTCGGACATATGGCAATATCTTCATGATTCTAATCAAACTAGGAGGAACCAAGATGTAAGAAGCATGATTTGGAACCATTAATCAGTGGAAAGTGACCAGGAAGTTGAATAAATCTCATAGGAGTTATGAGGAAGAAGCTATCCCACTTTCTATTCCAATGATTCAAGATTAGCATGTTCGGACATATGGCAATATCTTCATGATTCTAATCAAACTAGGAGGAACCAAGATGTAAGAAGCTTGATTTGGAACCATTAATCAGTGGAAAGTGACCAGGAAGTTGAATAAATCTCATAGGAGTTATGAGGAAGAAGCTATCCCACTTTCTATTCCAGTGATTCAAGATTAGCCTGTTCGGACATATGGCAATATCTTCATGATTCTAATCAAACTAGGAGGAACCAAGATGTAAGAAGCTTGATTTGGAACCATTAATCAGTGGAAAGTGACCAGGAAGTTGAATAAATCTCATAGGAGTTATGAGGAAGAAGCTATCCCACTTTCTATTCCAATGATTCAAGATTAGCATGTTCGGACATATGGCAATATCTTCATGATTCTAATCAAACCAGGAGGAACCAAGATGTAAGAAGCATGATTTGGAACCATTAATCAGTGGAAAGTGACCAGGAAGTTGAATAAATCTCATAGGAGTTATGAGGAAGAAGCTATCCCACTTTCTATTCCAATGATTCAAGATTAGCATGTTCGGACATATGGCAATATCTTCATGATTCTAATCAAACTAGGAGGAACCAAGATGTAAGAAGCTTGATTTGGAACCATTAATCAGTGAAAGTGACCAGGAAGTTGAATAAATCTCATAGGAGTTATGAGGAAGAAGCTATCCCACTTTCTATTCCAATGATTCAAGATTAGCATGTTCGGACATATGGCAATATCTTCATGATTCTAATCAAACCAGGAGGAACCAAGATGTAAGAAGCTGATTTGGAACCATTAATCAGTGGAAAGTGACCAGGAAGTTGAATAAATCTCATAGGAGTTATGAGGAAGAAGCTATCCCACTTTCTATTCCAATGATTCAAGATTAGCATGTTCGGACATATGGCAATATCTTCATGATTCTAATCAAACTAGGAGGAACCAAGATGTAAGAAGCTTGATTTGGAACCATTAATCAGTGGAAAGTGACCAGGAAGTTGAATAAATCTCATAGGAGTTATGAGGAAGAAGCTATCCCACTTTCTATTCCAATGATTCAAGATTAGCATGTTCGGACATATGGCAATATCTTCATGATTCTAATCAAACCAGGAGGAACCAAGATGTAAGAAGCATGATTTGGAACCATTAATCAGTGGAAAGTGACCAGGAAGTTGAATAAATCTCATAGGAGTTATGAGGAAGAAGCTATCCCACTTTCTATTCCAATGATTCAAGATTAGCATGTTCGGACATATGGCAATATCTTCATGATTCTAATCAAACTAGGAGGAACCAAGATGTAAGAAGCTTGATTTGGAACCATTAATCAGTGGAAAGTGACCAGGAAGTTGAATAAATCTCATAGGAGTTATGAGGAAGAAGCTATCCCACTTTCTATTCCAATGATTCAAGATTAGCATGTTCGGACATATGGCAATATCTTCATGATTCTAATCAAACCAGGAGGAACCAAGATGTAAGAAGCTTGATTTGGAACCATTAATCAGTGGAAAGTGACCAGGAAGTTGAATAAATCTCATAGGAGTTATGAGGAAGAAGCTATCCCACTTTCTATTCCAATGATTCAAGATTAGCATGTTCGGACATATGGCAATATCTTCATGATTCTAATCAAACTAGGAGGAACCAAGATGTAAGAAGCTTGATTTGGAACCATTAATCAGTGGAAAGTGACCAGGAAGTTGAATAAATCTCATAGGAGTTATGAGGAAGAAGCTATCCCACTTTCTATTCCAATGATTCAAGATTAGCATGTTCGGACATATGGCAATATCTTCATGATTCTAATCAAACTAGGAGGAACCAAGATGTAAGAAGCTTGATTTGGAACCATTAATCAGTGGAAAGTGACCAGGAAGTTGAATAAATCTCATAGGAGTTATGAGGAAGAAGCTATCCCACTTTCTATTCCAATGATTCAAGATTAGCATGTTCGGACATATGGCAATATCTTCATGATTCTAATCAAACTAGGAGGAACCAAGATGTAAGAAGCTTGATTTGGAACCATTAATCAGTGGAAAGTGACCAGGAAGTTGAATAAATCTCATAGGAGTTATGAGGAAGAAGCTATCCCACTTTCTATTCCAATGATTCAAGATTAGCATGTTCGGACATATGGCAATATCTTCATGATTCTAATCAAACTAGGAGGAACCAAGATGTAAGAAGCTTGATTTGGAACCATTAATCAGTGGAAAGTGACCAGGAAGTTGAATAAATCTCATAGGAGTTATGAGGAAGAAGCTATCCCACTTTCTATTCCAATGATTCAAGATTAGCATGTTCGGACATATGGCAATATCTTCATGATTCTAATCAAACTAGGAGGAACCAAGATGTAAGAAGCTTGATTTGGAACCATTAATCAGTGGAAAGTGACCAGGAAGTTGAATAAATCTCATAGGAGTTATGAGGAAGAAGCTATCCCACTTTCTATTCCAATGATTCAAGATTAGCATGTTCGGACATATGGCAATATCTTCATGATTCTAATCAAACTAGGAGGAACCAAGATGTAAGAAGCTTGATTTGGAACCATTAATCAGTGGAAAGTGACCAGGAAGTTGAATAAATCTCATAGGAGTTATGAGGAAGAAGCTATCCCACTTTCTATTCCAATGATTCAAGATTAGCATGTTCGGACATATGGCAATATCTTCATGATTCTAATCAAACTAGGAGGAACCAAGATGTAAGAAGCTTGATTTGGAACCATTAATCAGTGGAAAGTGACCAGGAAGTTGAATAAATCTCATAGGAGTTATGAGGAAGAGCTATCCCACTTTCTATTCAATTATTCAAGATAAGCATGTTCGTACATATGGAATTATCTTCATGATTCTAATCAAACTAGGAGGAACCAAGATGTAAGAAGCATGATTTGGAACCATTAATCAGTGGAAAGTGACCAGGAAGTTGAATAAATCTCATAGGAGTTATGAGGAAGAAGCTATCCCACTTTCTATTCCAATGATTCAAGATTAGCATGTTCGGACATATGGCAATATCTTCATGATTCTAATCAAACTAGGAGGAACCAAGATGTAAGAAGCTTGATTTGGAACCATTAATCAGTGGAAAGTGACCAGGAAGTTGAATAAATCTCATAGGAGTTATGAGGAAGAAGCTATCCCACTTTCTATTCCAATGATTCAAGATTAGCATGTTCGGACATATGGCAATATCTTCATGATTCTAATCAAACTAGGAGGAACCAAGATGTAAGAAGCTTGATTTGGAACCATTAATCAGTGGAAAGTGACCAGGAAGTTGAATAAATCTCATAGGAGTTATGAGGAAGAAGCTATCCCACTTTCTATTCCAATGATTCAAGATTAGCATGTTCGGACATATGGCAATATCTTCATGATTCTAATCAAACTAGGAGGAACCAAGATGTAAGAAGCTTGATTTGGAACCATTAATCAGTGGAAAGTGACCAGGAAGTTGAATAAATCTCATAGGAGTTATGAGGAAGAAGCTATCCCACTTTCTATTCCAATGATTCAAGATTAGCATGTTCGGACATATGGCAATATCTTCATGATTCTAATCAAACTAGGAGGAACCAAGATGTAAGAAGCTTGATTTGGAACCATTAATCAGTGGAAAGTAACCAGGAAGTTGAATAAATCTCATAGGAGTTATGAGGAAGAAGCTATCCCACTTTCTATTCCAATGATTCAAGATTAGCATGTTCGGACATATGGCAATATCTTCATGATTCTAATAAAACTAGGAGGAACCAAGATATAAGAAGCTTGATTTGGAACCATTAATCAGTGTAAAGTTACCAGGAAGTTGAATAAATCTCATAGGAGTTATGAGGAAGAAGCTATCCCACTTTCTACTCCAATGATTCAAGATTAGCCTGTTCGGACATATGGCAATATCTTCATGATTCTAATCAAACTAGGAGGAACCAAGATGTAAGAAGCATGATTAGGAACCATTAATCAGTGGAAAGTGACCAGGAAGTTGAATAAATCTCATAGGAGTTATGAGGAAGAAGCTATCCCACTTTCTATTCCAATGATTCAAGATTAGCATGTTCGGACATATGGCAATATCTTCATGATTCTAATCAAACTAGGAGGAACCAAGATGTAAGAAGCTTGATTTGGAACCATTAATCAGTGGAAAGTGACCAGGAAGTTGAATAAATCTCATAGGAGTTATGAGGAAGAAGCTATCCCACTTTCTATTCCAATGATTCAAGATTAGCATGTTCTGACATATGGCAATATCTTCATGATTCTAATCAAACTAGGAGGAACCAAGATGTAAGAAGCTTGATTTGGAACCATTAATCAGTGGAAAGTGACCAGGAAGTTGAATAAATCTCATAGGAGTTATGAGGAAGAAGCTATCCCACTTTCTATTCCAATGATTCAAGATTAGCATGTTCGGACATATGGCAATATCTTCATGATTCTAATCAAACTAGGAGGAACCAAGATGTAAGAAGCTTGATTTGGAACCATTAATCAGTGGAAAGTGACCAGGAAGTTGAATAAATCTCATAGGAGTTATGAGGAAGAAGCTATCCCACTTTCTATTCCAATGATTCAAGATTAGCATGTTCGGACATATGGCAATATCTTCATGATTCTAATCAAACCAGGAGGAACCAAGATGTAAGAAGCTTGATTTGGAACCATTAATCAGTGGAAAGTGACCAGGAAGTTGAATAAATCTCATAGGAGTTATGAGGAAGAAGCTATCCCACTTTCTATTCCAATGATTCAAGATTAGCCTGTTCGGACATATGGCAATATCTTCATGATTCTAATCAAACTAGGAGGAACCAAGATGTAAGAAGCATGATTTGGAACCATTAATCAGTGGAAAGTGACCAGGAAGTTGAATAAATCTCATAGGAGTTATGAGGAAGAAGCTATCCCACTTTCTATTCCAATGATTCAAGATTAGCATGTTCGGACATATGGCAATATCTTCATGATTCTAATCAAACTAGGAGGAACCAAGATGTAAGAAGCTTGATTTGGAACCATTAATCAGTGGAAAGTGACCAGGAAGTTGAATAAATCTCATAGGAGTTATGAGGAAGAAGCTATCCCACTTTCTATTCCAATGATTCAAGATTAGCATGTTCGGACATATGGCAATATCTTCATGATTCTAATCAAACTAGGAGGAACCAAGATGTAAGAAGCTTGATTTGGAACCATTAATCAGTGGAAAGTGACCAGGAAGTTGAATAAATCTCATAGGAGTTATGAGGAAGAAGCTATCCCACTTTCTATTCCAATGATTCAAGATTAGCATGTTCGGACATATGGCAATATCTTCATGATTCTAATCAAACTAGGAGGAACCAAGATGTAAGAAGCTTGATTTGGAACCATTAATCAGTGGAAAGTGACCAGGAAGTTGAATAAATCTCATAGGAGTTATGAGGAAGAAGCTATCCCACTTTCTATTCCAATGATTCAAGATTAGCATGTTCGGACATATGGCAATATCTTCATGATTCTAATCAAACTAGGAGGAACCAAGATGTAAGAAGCATGATTTGGAACCATTAATCAGTGGAAAGTGACCAGGAAGTTGAATAAATCTCATAGGAGTTATGAGGAAGAAGCTATCCCACTTTCTATTCCAATGATTCAAGATTAGCATGTTCGGACATATGGCAATATCTTCATGATTCTAATCAAACTAGGAGGAACCAAGATGTAAGAAGCTTGATTTGGAACCATTAATCAGTGGAAAGTGACCAGGAAGTTGAATAAATCTCATAGGAGTTATGAGGAAGAAGCTATCCCACTTTCTATTCCAATGATTCAAGATTAGCATGTTCGGACATATGGCAATATCTTCATGATTCTAATCAAACCAGGAGGAACCAAGATGTAAGAAGCTTGATTTGGAACCATTAATCAGTGGAAAGTGACCAGGAAGTTGAATAAATCTCATAGGAGTTATGAGGAAGAAGCTATCCCACTTTCTATTCCAATGATTCAAGATTAGCATGTTCGGACATATGGCAATATCTTCATGATTCTAATCAAACTAGGAGGAACCAAGATGTAAGAAGCTTGATTTGGAACCATTAATCAGTGGAAAGTGACCAGGAAGTTGAATAAATCTCATAGGAGTTATGAGGAAGAAGCTATCCCACTTTCTATTCCAATGATTCAAGATTAGCATGTTCGGACATATGGCAATATCTTCATGATTCTAATCAAACTAGGAGGAACCAAGATGTAAGAAGCTTGATTTGGAACCATTAATCAGTGGAAAGTGACCAGGAAGTTGAATAAATCTCATAGGAGTTATGAGGAAGAAGCTATCCCACTTTCTATTCCAATGATTCAAGATTAGCATGTTCGGACATATGGCAATATCTTCATGATTCTAATCAAACTAGGAGGAACCAAGATGTAAGAAGCTTGATTTGGAACCATTAATCAGTGGAAAGTGACCAGGAAGTTGAATAAATCTCATAGGAGTTATGAGGAAGAAGCTATCCCACTTTCTATTCCAATGATTCAAGATTAGCCTGTTCGGACATATGGCAATATCTTCATGATTCTAATCAAACCAGGAGGAACCAAGATGTAAGAAGCTTGATTTGGAACCATTAATCAGTGGAAAGTGACCAGGAAGTTGAATAAATCTCATAGGAGTTATGAGGAAGAAGCTATCCCACTTTCTATTCCAATGATTCAAGATTAGCATGTTCGGACATATGGCAATATCTTCATGATTCTAATCAAACTAGGAGGAACCAAGATGTAAGAAGCATGATTTGGAACCATTAATCAGTGGAAAGTGACCAGGAAGTTGAATAAATCTCATAGGAGTTATGAGGAAGAAGCTATCCCACTTTCTATTCCAATGATTCAAGATTAGCATGTTCGGACATATGGCAATATCTTCATGATTCTAATCAAACTAGGAGGAACCAAGATGTAAGAAGCTTGATTTGGAACCATTAATCAGTGGAAAGTGACCAGGAAGTTGAATAAATCTCATAGGAGTTATGAGGAAGAAGCTATCCCACTTTCTATTCCAATGATTCAAGATTAGCATGTTCGGACATATGGCAATATCTTCATGATTCTAATCAAACCAGGAGGAACCAAGATGTAAGAAGCTTGATTTGGAACCATTAATCAGTGGAAAGTGACCAGGAAGTTGAATAAATCTCATAGGAGTTATGAGGAAGAAGCTATCCCACTTTCTATTCCAATGATTCAAGATTAGCATGTTCGGACATATGGCAATATCTTCATGATTCTAATCAATACAGGAGGAACCAAGATGTAAGAAGCTTGATTTGGAACCATTAATCAGTGGAAAGTGACCAGGAAGTTGAATAAATCTCATAGGAGTTATGAGGAAGAAGCTATCCCACTTTCTATTCCAATGATTCAAGATTAGCCTGTTCGGACATATGGCAATATCTTCATGATTCTAATCAAACTAGGAGGAACCAAGATGTAAGAAGCTTGATTTGGAACCATTAATCAGTGGAAAGTGACCAGGAAGTTGAATAAATCTCATAGGAGTTATGAGGAAGAAGCTATCCCACTTTCTATTCCAATGATTCAAGATTAGCATGTTCGGACATATGGCAATATCTTCATGATTCTAATCAAACTAGGAGGAACCAAGATGTAAGAAGCTTGATTTGGAACCATTAATCAGTGGAAAGTGACCAGGAAGTTGAATAAATCTCATAGGAGTTATGAGGAAGAAGCTATCCCACTTTCTATTCCAATGATTCAAGATTAGCATGTTCGGACATATGGCAATATCTTCATGATTCTAATCAAACTAGGAGGAACCAAGATGTAAGAAGCTTGATTTGGAACCATTAATCAGTGGAAAGTGACCAGGAAGTTGAATAAATCTCATAGGAGTTATGAGGAAGAAGCTATCCCACTTTCTATTCCAATGATTCAAGATTAGCATGTTCGGACATATGGCAATATCTTCATGATTCTAATCAAACTAGGAGGAACCAAGATGTAAGAAGCTTGATTTGGAACCATTAATCAGTGGAAAGTGACCAGGAAGTTGAATAAATCTCATAGGAGTTATGAGGAAGAAGCTATCCCACTTTCTATTCCAATGATTCAAGATTAGCATGTTCGGACATATGGCAATATCTTCATGATTCTAATCAAACTAGGAGGAACCAAGATGTAAGAAGCTTGATTTGGAACCATTAATCAGTGGAAAGTGACCAGGAAGTTGAATAAATCTCATAGGAGTTATGAGGAAGAAGCTATCCCACTTTCTATTCCAATGATTCAAGATTAGCATGTTCGGACATATGGCAATATCTTCATGATTCTAATCAAACTAGGAGGAACCAAGATGTAAGAAGCTTGATTTGGAACCATTAATCAGTGGAAAGTGACCAGGAAGTTGAATAAATCTCATAGGAGTTATGAGGAAGAAGCTATCCCACTTTCTATTCCAATGATTCAAGATTAGCATGTTCGGACATATGGCAATATCTTCATGATTCTAATCAAACCAGGAGGAACCAAGATGTAAGAAGCTTGATTTGGAACCATTAATCAGTGGAAAGTGACCAGGAAGTTGAATAAATCTCATAGGAGTTATGAGGAAGAAGCTATCCCACTTTCTATTCCAATGATTCAAGATTAGCATGTTCGGACATATGGCAATATCTTCATGATTCTAATCAAACTAGGAGGAACCAAGATGTAAGAAGCTTGATTTGGAACCATTAATCAGTGGAAAGTGACCAGGAAGTTGAATAAATCTCATAGGAGTTATGAGGAAGAAGCTATCCCACTTTCTATTCCAATGATTCAAGATTAGCATGTTCGGACATATGGCAATATCTTCATGATTCTAATCAAACTAGGAGGAACCAAGATGTAAGAAGCTTGATTTGGAACCATTAATCAGTGGAAAGTGACCAGGAAGTTGAATAAATCTCATAGGAGTTATGAGGAAGAAGCTATCCCACTTTCTATTCCAGTGATTCAAGATTAGCCTGTTCGGACATATGGCAATATCTTCATGATTCTAATCAAACCAGGAGGAACCAAGATGTAAGAAGCTTGATTTGGAACCATTAATCAGTGGAAAGTGACCAGGAAGTTGAATAAATCTCATAGGAGTTATGAGGAAGAAGCTATCCCACTTTCTATTCCAATGATTCAAGATTAGCATGTTCGGACATATGGCAATATCTTCATGATTCTAATCAAACTAGGAGGAACCAAGATGTAAGAAGCTTGATTTGGAACCATTAATCAGTGGAAAGTGACCAGGAAGTTGAATAAATCTCATAGGAGTTATGAGGAAGAAGCTATCCCACTTTCTATTCCAGTGATTCAAGATTAGCCTGTTCGGACATATGGCAATATCTTCATGATTCTAATCAAACCAGGAGGAACCAAGATGTAAGAAGCTTGATTTGGAACCATTAATCAGTGGAAAGTGACCAGGAAGTTGAATAAATCTCATAGGAGTTATGAGGAAGAAGCTATCCCACTTTCTATTCCAATGATTCAAGATTAGCATGTTCGGACATATGGCAATATCTTCATGATTCTAATCAAACTAGGAGGAACCAAGATGTAAGAAGCTTGATTTGGAACCATTAATCAGTGGAAAGTGACCAGGAAGTTGAATAAATCTCATAGGAGTTATGAGGAAGAAGCTATCCCACTTTCTATTCCAATGATTCAAGATTAGCATGTTCGGACATATGGCAATATCTTCATGATTCTAATCAAACCAGGAGGAACCAAGATGTAAGAAGCTTGATTTGGAACCATTAATCAGTGGAAAGTGACCAGGAAGTTGAATAAATCTCATAGGAGTTATGAGGAAGAAGCTATCCCACTTTCTATTCCAATGATTCAAGATTAGCCTGTTCGGACATATGGCAATATCTTCATGATTCTAATCAAACTAGGAGGAACCAAGATGTAAGAAGCTTGATTTGGAACCATTAATCAGTGGAAAGTGACCAGGAAGTTGAATAAATCTCATAGGAGTTATGAGGAAGAAGCTATCCCACTTTCTATTCCAATGATTCAAGATTAGCATGTTCGGACATATGGCAATATCTTCATGATTCTAATCAAACTAGGAGGAACCAAGATGTAAGAAGCTTGATTTGGAACCATTAATCAGTGGAAAGTGACCAGGAAGTTGAATAAATCTCATAGGAGTTATGAGGAAGAAGCTATCCCACTTTCTATTCCAATGATTCAAGATTAGCATGTTCGGACATATGGCAATATCTTCATGATTCTAATCAAACTAGGAGGAACCAAGATGTAAGAAGCTTGATTTGGAACCATTAATCAGTGGAAAGTGACCAGGAAGTTGAATAAATCTCATAGGAGTTATGAGGAAGAAGCTATCCCACTTTCTATTCCAATGATTCAAGATTAGCATGTTCGGACATATGGCAATATCTTCATGATTCTAATCAAACTAGGAGGAACCAAGATGTAAGAAGCTTGATTTGGAACCATTAATCAGTGGAAAGTGACCAGGAAGTTGAATAAATCTCATAGGAGTTATGAGGAAGAAGCTATCCCACTTTCTATTCCAATGATTCAAGATTAGCATGTTCGGACATATGGCAATATCTTCATGATTCTAATCAAACTAGGAGGAACCAAGATGTAAGAAGCTTGATTTGGAACCATTAATCAGTGGAAAGTGACCAGGAAGTTGAATAAATCTCATAGGAGTTATGAGGAAGAAGCTATCCCACTTTCTATTCCAATGATTCAAGATTAGCATGTTCGGACATATGGCAATATCTTCATGATTCTAATCAAACTAGGAGGAACCAAGATGTAAGAAGCTTGATTTGGAACCATTAATCAGTGGAAAGTGACCAGGAAGTTGAATAAATCTCATAGGAGTTATGAGGAAGAAGCTATCCCACTTTCTATTCCAATGATTCAAGATTAGCATGTTCGGACATATGGCAATATCTTCATGATTCTAATCAAACTAGGAGGAACCAAGATGTAAGAAGCTTGATTTGGAACCATTAATCAGTGGAAAGTGACCAGGAAGTTGAATAAATCTCATAGGAGTTATGAGGAAGAAGCTATCCCACTTTCTATTCCAATGATTCAAGATTAGCATGTTCGGACATATGGCAATATCTTCATGATTCTAATCAAACTAGGAGGAACCAAGATGTAAGAAGCTTGATTTGGAACCATTAATCAGTGGAAAGTGACCAGGAAGTTGAATAAATCTCATAGGAGTTATGAGGAAGAAGCTATCCCACTTTCTATTCCAATGATTCAAGATTAGCATGTTCGGACATATGGCAATATCTTCATGATTCTAATCAAACCAGGAGGAACCAAGATGTAAGAAGCTTGATTTGGAACCATTAATCAGTGGAAAGTGACCAGGAAGTTGAATAAATCTCATAGGAGTTATGAGGAAGAAGCTATCCCACTTTCTATTCCAATGATTCAAGATTAGCATGTTCGGACATATGGCAATATCTTCATGATTCTAATCAAACTAGGAGGAACCAAGATGTAAGAAGCTTGATTTGGAACCATTAATCAGTGGAAAGTGACCAGGAAGTTGAATAAATCTCATAGGAGTTATGAGGAAGAAGCTATCCCACTTTCTATTCCAATGATTCAAGATTAGCCTGTTCGGACATATGGCAATATCTTCATGATTCTAATCAAACTAGGAGGAACCAAGATGTAAGAAGCATGATTTGGAACCATTAATCAGTGGAAAGTGACCAGGAAGTTGAATAAATCTCATAGGAGTTATGAGGAAGAAGCTATCCCACTTTCTATTCCAATGATTCAAGATTAGCATGTTCGGACATATGGCAATATCTTCATGATTCTAATCAAACTAGGAGGAACCAAGATATAAGAAGCTTGATTTGGAACCATTAATCAGTGGAAAGTGACCAGGAAGTTGAATAAATCTCATAGGAGTTATGAGGAAGAAGCTATCCCACTTTCTATTCCAATGATTCAAGATTAGCATGTTCGGACATATGGCAATATCTTCATGATTCTAATCAAACCAGGAGGAACCAAGATGTAAGAAGCTTGATTTGGAACCATTAATCAGTGGAAAGTGACCAGGAAGTTGAATAAATCTCATAGGAGTTATGAGGAAGAAGCTATCCCACTTTCTATTCCAATGATTCAAGATTAGCATGTTCGGACATATGGCAATATCTTCATGATTCTAATCAAACTAGGAGGAACCAAGATGTAAGAAGCTTGATTTGGAACCATTAATCAGTGGAAAGTGACCAGGAAGTTGAATAAATCTCATAGGAGTTATGAGGAAGAAGCTATCCCACTTTCTATTCCAATGATTCAAGATTAGCATGTTCGGACATATGGCAATATCTTCATGATTCTAATCAAACTAGGAGGAACCAAGATGTAAGAAGCTTGATTTGGAACCATTAATCAGTGGAAAGTGACCAGGAAGTTGAATAAATCTCATAGGAGTTATGAGGAAGAAGCTATCCCACTTTCTATTCCAGTGATTCAAGATTAGCATGTTCGGACATATGGCAATATCTTCATGATTCTAATCAAACCAGGAGGAACCAAGATGTAAGAAGCTTGATTTGGAACCATTAATCAGTGGAAAGTGACCAGGAAGTTGAATAAATCTCATAGGAGTTATGAGGAAGAAGCTATCCCACTTTCTATTCCAATGATTCAAGATTAGCATGTTCGGACATATGGCAATATCTTCATGATTCTAATCAAACTAGGAGGAACCAAGATGTAAGAAGCTTGATTTGGAACCATTAATCAGTGGAAAGTGACCAGGAAGTTGAATAAATCTCATAGGAGTTATGAGGAAGAAGCTATCCCACTTTCTATTCCAATGATTCAAGATTAGCATGTTCGGACATATGGCAATATCTTCATGATTCTAATCAAACTAGGAGGAACCAAGATGTAAGAAGCTTGATTTGGAACCATTAATCAGTGGAAAGTGACCAGGAAGTTGAATAAATCTCATAGGAGTTATGAGGAAGAAGCTATCCCACTTTCTATTCCAATGATTCAAGATTAGCATGTTCGGACATATGGCAATATCTTCATGATTCTAATCAAACTAGGAGGAACCAAGATGTAAGAAGCTTGATTTGGAACCATTAATCAGTGGAAAGTGACCAGGAAGTTGAATAAATCTCATAGGAGTTATGAGGAAGAAGCTATCCCACTTTCTATTCCAATGATTCAAGATTAGCATGTTCGGACATATGGCAATATCTTCATGATTCTAATCAAACTAGGAGGAACCAAGATGTAAGAAGCTTGATTTGGAACCATTAATCAGTGGAAAGTGACCAGGAAGTTGAATAAATCTCATAGGAGTTATGAGGAAGAAGCTATCCCACTTTCTATTCCAATGATTCAAGATTAGCATGTTCGGACATATGGCAATATCTTCATGATTCTAATCAAACTAGGAGGA
This sequence comes from Moricandia arvensis, assembly GCA_905132765.1. Classification (NCBI taxonomy): domain Eukaryota; kingdom Viridiplantae; phylum Streptophyta; class Magnoliopsida; order Brassicales; family Brassicaceae; genus Moricandia; species Moricandia arvensis. The sequence goes on along the minus strand of CAJHQP010005779.1, from coordinate 18,522 downwards.
ACCAAGATGTAAGAAGCTTGATTTGGAACCATTAATCAGTGGAAAGTGACCAGGAAGTTGAATAAATCTCATAGGAGTTATGAGGAAGAAGCTATCCCACTTTCTATTCCAATGATTCAAGATTAGCATGTTCGGACATATGGCAATATCTTCATGATTCTAATCAAACTAGGAGGAACCAAGATGTAAGAAGCTTGATTTGGAACCATTAATCAGTGGAAAGTGACCAGGAAGTTGAATAAATCTCATAGGAGTTATGAGGAAGAAGCTATCCCACTTTCTATTCCAATGATTCAAGATTAGCATGTTCGGACATATGGCAATATCTTCATGATTCTAATCAAACCAGGAGGAACCAAGATGTAAGAAGCTTGATTTGGAACCATTAATCAGTGGAAAGTGACCAGGAAGTTGAATAAATCTCATAGGAGTTATGAGGAAGAAGCTATCCCACTTTCTATTCCAATGATTCAAGATTAGCATGTTCGGACATATGGCAATATCTTCATGATTCTAATCAAACTAGGAGGAACCAAGATGTAAGAAGCTTGATTTGGAACCATTAATCAGTGGAAAGTGACCAGGAAGTTGAATAAATCTCATAGGAGTTATGAGGAAGAAGCTATCCCACTTTCTATTCCAATGATTCAAGATTAGCATGTTCGGACATATGGCAATATCTTCATGATTCTAATCAAACTAGGAGGAACCAAGATGTAAGAAGCTTGATTTGGAACCATTAATCAGTGGAAAGTGACCAGGAAGTTGAATAAATCTCATAGGAGTTATGAGGAAGAAGCTATCCCACTTTCTATTCCAATGATTCAAGATTAGCATGTTCGGACATATGGCAATATCTTCATGATTCTAATCAAACTAGGAGGAACCAAGATGTAAGAAGCTTGATTTGGAACCATTAATCAGTGGAAAGTGACCAGGAAGTTGAATAAATCTCATAGGAGTTATGAGGAAGAAGCTATCCCACTTTCTATTCCAATGATTCAAGATTAGCATGTTCGGACATATGGCAATATCTTCATGATTCTAATCAAACTAGGAGGAACCAAGATGTAAGAAGCTTGATTTGGAACCATTAATCAGTGGAAAGTGACCAGGAAGTTGAATAAATCTCATAGGAGTTATGAGGAAGAAGCTATCCCACTTTCTATTCCAATGATTCAAGATTAGCATGTTCGGACATATGGCAATATCTTCATGATTCTAATCAAACTAGGAGGAACCAAGATGTAAGAAGCTTGATTTGGAACCATTAATCAGTGGAAAGTGACCAGGAAGTTGAATAAATCTCATAGGAGTTATGAGGAAGAAGCTATCCCACTTTCTATTCCAGTGATTCAAGATTAGCATGTTCGGACATATGGCAATATCTTCATGATTCTAATCAAACCAGGAGGAACCAAGATGTAAGAAGCATGATTTGGAACCATTAATCAGTGGAAAGTGACCAGGAAGTTGAATAAATCTCATAGGAGTTATGAGGAAGAAGCTATCCCACTTTCTATTCCAATGATTCAAGATTAGCATGTTCGGACATATGGCAATATCTTCATGATTCTAATCAAACTAGGAGGAACCAAGATGTAAGAAGCTTGATTTGGAACCATTAATCAGTGGAAAGTGACCAGGAAGTTGAATAAATCTCATAGGAGTTATGAGGAAGAAGCTATCCCACTTTCTATTCCAATGATTCAAGATTAGCATGTTCGGACATATGGCAATATCTTCATGATTCTAATCAAACCAGGAGGAACCAAGATGTAAGAAGATTGATTTGGAACCATTAATCAGTGGAAAGTGACCAGGAAGTTGAATAAATCTCATAGGAGTTATGAGGAAGAAGCTATCCCACTTTCTATTCCAATGATTCAAGATTAGCATGTTCGGACATATGGCAATATCTTCATGATTCTAATCAAACTAGGAGGAACCAAGATGTAAGAAGCTTGATTTGGAACCATTAATCAGTGGAAAGTGACCAGGAAGTTGAATAAATCTCATAGGAGTTATGAGGAAGAAGCTATCCCACTTTCTATTCCAATGATTCAAGATTAGCATGTTCGGACATATGGCAATATCTTCATGATTCTAATCAAACTAGGAGGAACCAAGATGTAAGAAGCTTGATTTGGAACCATTAATCAGTGGAAAGTGACCAGGAAGTTGAATAAATCTCATAGGAGTTATGAGGAAGAAGCTATCCCACTTTCTATTCCAATGATTCAAGATTAGCATGTTCGGACATATGGCAATATCTTCATGATTCTAATCAAACTAGGAGGAACCAAGATGTAAGAAGCTTGATTTGGAACCATTAATCAGTGGAAAGTGACCAGGAAGTTGAATAAATCTCATAGGAGTTATGAGGAAGAAGCTATCCCACTTTCTATTCCAATGATTCAAGATTAGCATGTTCGGACATATGGCAATATCTTCATGATTCTAATCAAACCAGGAGGAACCAAGATGTAAGAAGCTTGATTTGGAACCATTAATCAGTGGAAAGTGACCAGGAAGTTGAATAAATCTCATAGGAGTTATGAGGAAGAAGCTATCCCACTTTCTATTCCAATGATTCAAGATTAGCATGTTCGGACATATGGCAATATCTTCATGATTCTAATCAAACTAGGAGGAACCAAGATGTAAGAAGCTTGATTTGGAACCATTAATCAGTGGAAAGTGACCAGGAAGTTGAATAAATCTCATAGGAGTTATGAGGAAGAAGCTATCCCACTTTCTATTCCAATGATTCAAGATTAGCATGTTCGGACATATGGCAATATCTTCATGATTCTAATCAAACTAGGAGGAACCAAGATGTAAGAAGCTTGATTTGGAACCATTAATCAGTGGAAAGTGACCAGGAAGTTGAATAAATCTCATAGGAGTTATGAGGAAGAAGCTATCCCACTTTCTATTCCAATGATTCAAGATTAGCATGTTCGGACATATGGCAATATCTTCATGATTCTAATCAAACTAGGAGGAACCAAGATGTAAGAAGCTTGATTTGGAACCATTAATCAGTGGAAAGTGACCAGGAAGTTGAATAAATCTCATAGGAGTTATGAGGAAGAAGCTATCCCACTTTCTATTCCAATGATTCAAGATTAGCATGTTCGGACATATGGCAATATCTTCATGATTCTAATCAAACTAGGAGGAACCAAGATGTAAGAAGCTTGATTTGGAACCATTAATCAGTGGAAAGTGACCAGGAAGTTGAATAAATCTCATAGGAGTTATGAGGAAGAAGCTATCCCACTTTCTATTCCAATGATTCAAGATTAGCATGTTCGGACATATGGCAATATCTTCATGATTCTAATCAAACCAGGAGGAACCAAGATGTAAGAAGCTTGATTTGGAACCATTAATCAGTGGAAAGTGACCAGGAAGTTGAATAAATCTCATAGGAGTTATGAGGAAGAAGCTATCCCACTTTCTATTCCAATGATTCAAGATTAGCATGTTCGGACATATGGCAATATCTTCATGATTCTAATCAAACTAGGAGGAACCAAGATGTAAGAAGCTTGATTTGGAACCATTAATCAGTGGAAAGTGACCAGGAAGTTGAATAAATCTCATAGGAGTTATGAGGAAGAAGCTATCCCACTTTCTATTCCAATGATTCAAGATTAGCATGTTCGGACATATGGCAATATCTTCATGATTCTAATCAAACTAGGAGGAACCAAGATGTAAGAAGCTTGATTTGGAACCATTAATCAGTGGAAAGTGACCAGGAAGTTGAATAAATCTCATAGGAGTTATGAGGAAGAAGCTATCCCACTTTCTATTCCAATGATTCAAGATTAGCATGTTCGGACATATGGCAATATCTTCATGATTCTAATCAAACTAGGAGGAACCAAGATGTAAGAAGCTTGATTTGGAACCATTAATCAGTGGAAAGTGACCAGGAAGTTGAATAAATCTCATAGGAGTTATGAGGAAGAAGCTATCCCACTTTCTATTCCAATGATTCAAGATTAGCATGTTCGGACATATGGCAATATCTTCATGATTCTAATCAAACTAGGAGGAACCAAGATGTAAGAAGCTTGATTTGGAACCATTAATCAGTGGAAAGTGACCAGGAAGTTGAATAAATCTCATAGGAGTTATGAGGAAGAAGCTATCCCACTTTCTATTCCAATGATTCAAGATTAGCATGTTCGGACATATGGCAATATCTTCATGATTCTAATCAAACCAGGAGGAACCAAGATGTAAGAAGCTTGATTTGGAACCATTAATCAGTGGAAAGTGACCAGGAAGTTGAATAAATCTCATAGGAGTTATGAGGAAGAAGCTATCCCACTTTCTATTCCAATGATTCAAGATTAGCATGTTCGGACATATGGCAATATCTTCATGATTCTAATCAAACCAGGAGGAACCAAGATGTAAGAAGCTTGATTTGGAACCATTAATCAGTGGAAAGTGACCAGGAAGTTGAATAAATCTCATAGGAGTTATGAGGAAGAAGCTATCCCACTTTCTATTCCAATGATTCAAGATTAGCATGTTCGGACATATGGCAATATCTTCATGATTCTAATCAAACTAGGAGGAACCAAGATGTAAGAAGCTTGATTTGGAACCATTAATCAGTGGAAAGTGACCAGGAAGTTGAATAAATCTCATAGGAGTTATGAGGAAGAAGCTATCCCACTTTCTATTCCAATGATTCAAGATTAGCATGTTCGGACATATGGCAATATCTTCATGATTCTAATCAAACTAGGAGGAACCAAGATGTAAGAAGCTTGATTTGGAACCATTAATCAGTGGAAAGTGACCAGGAAGTTGAATAAATCTCATAGGAGTTATGAGGAAGAAGCTATCCCACTTTCTATTCCAGTGATTCAAGATTAGCATGTTCGGACATATGGCAATATCTTCATGATTCTAATCAAACTAGGAGGAACCAAGATGTAAGAAGCTTGATTTGGAACCATTAATCAGTGGAAAGTGACCAGGAAGTTGAATAAATCTCATAGGAGTTATGAGGAAGAAGCTATCCCACTTTCTATTCCAGTGATTCAAGATTAGCATGTTCGGACATATGGCAATATCTTCATGATTCTAATCAAACTAGGAGGAACCAAGATGTAAGAAGCTTGATTTGGAACCATTAATCAGTGGAAAGTGACCAGGAAGTTGAATAAATCTCATAGGAGTTATGAGGAAGAAGCTATCCCACTTTCTATTCCAATGATTCAAGATTAGCATGTTCGGACATATGGCAATATCTTCATGATTCTAATCAAACCAGGAGGAACCAAGATGTAAGAAGCTTGATTTGGAACCATTAATCAGTGGAAAGTGACCAGGAAGTTGAATAAATCTCATAGGAGTTATGAGGAAGAAGCTATCCCACTTTCTATTCCAATGATTCAAGATTAGCATGTTCGGACATATGGCAATATCTTCATGATTCTAATCAAACTAGGAGGAACCAAGATGTAAGAAGCTTGATTTGGAACCATTAATCAGTGGAAAGTGACCAGGAAGTTGAATAAATCTCATAGGAGTTATGAGGAAGAAGCTATCCCACTTTCTATTCCAATGATTCAAGATTAGCATGTTCGGACATATGGCAATATCTTCATGATTCTAATCAAACCAGGAGGAACCAAGATGTAAGAAGCTTGATTTGGAACCATTAATCAGTGGAAAGTGACCAGGAAGTTGAATAAATCTCATAGGAGTTATGAGGAAGAAGCTATCCCACTTTCTATTCCAATGATTCAAGATTAGCATGTTCGGACATATGGCAATATCTTCATGATTCTAATCAAACCAGGAGGAACCAAGATGTAAGAAGCTTGATTTGGAACCATTAATCAGTGGAAAGTGACCAGGAAGTTGAATAAATCTCATAGGAGTTATGAGGAAGAAGCTATCCCACTTTCTATTCCAATGATTCAAGATTAGCATGTTCGGACATATGGCAATATCTTCATGATTCTAATCAAACTAGGAGGAACCAAGATGTAAGAAGCTTGATTTGGAACCATTAATCAGTGGAAAGTGACCAGGAAGTTGAATAAATCTCATAGGAGTTATGAGGAAGAAGCTATCCCACTTTCTATTCCAGTGATTCAAGATTAGCATGTTCGGACATATGGCAATATCTTCATGATTCTAATCAAACTAGGAGGAACCAAGATGTAAGAAGCTTGATTTGGAACCATTAATCAGTGGAAAGTGACCAGGAAGTTGAATAAATCTCATAGGAGTTATGAGGAAGAAGCTATCCCACTTTCTATTCCAATGATTCAAGATTAGCATGTTCGGACATATGGCAATATCTTCATGATTCTAATCAAACTAGGAGGAACCAAGATGTAAGAAGCTTGATTTGGAACCATTAATCAGTGGAAAGTGACCAGGAAGTTGAATAAATCTCATAGGAGTTATGAGGAAGAAGCTATCCCACTTTCTATTCCAATGATTCAAGATTAGCATGTTCGGACATATGGCAATATCTTCATGATTCTAATCAAACTAGGAGGAACCAAGATGTAAGAAGCTTGATTTGGAACCATTAATCAGTGGAAAGTGACCAGGAAGTTGAATAAATCTCATAGGAGTTATGAGGAAGAAGCTATCCCACTTTCTATTCCAATGATTCAAGATTAGCATGTTCGGACATATGGCAATATCTTCATGATTCTAATCAAACTAGGAGGAACCAAGATGTAAGAAGCTTGATTTGGAACCATTAATCAGTGGAAAGTGACCAGGAAGTTGAATAAATCTCATAGGAGTTATGAGGAAGAAGCTATCCCACTTTCTATTCCAATGATTCAAGATTAGCATGTTCGGACATATGGCAATATCTTCATGATTCTAATCAAACTAGGAGGAACCAAGATGTAAGAAGCATGATTTGGAACCATTAATCAGTGGAAAGTGACCAGGAAGTTGAATAAATCTCATAGGAGTTATGAGGAAGAAGCTATCCCACTTTCTATTCCAATGATTCAAGATTAGCATGTTCGGACATATGGCAATATCTTCATGATTCTAATCAAACTAGGAGGAACCAAGATGTAAGAAGCTTGATTTGGAACCATTAATCAGTGGAAAGTGACCAGGAAGTTGAATAAATCTCATAGGAGTTATGAGGAAGAAGCTATCCCACTTTCTATTCCAATGATTCAAGATTAGCATGTTCGGACATATGGCAATATCTTCATGATTCTAATCAAACTAGGAGGAACCAAGATGTAAGAAGCTTGATTTGGAACCATTAATCAGTGGAAAGTGACCAGGAAGTTGAATAAATCTCATAGGAGTTATGAGGAAGAAGCTATCCCACTTTCTATTCCAATGATTCAAGATTAGCATGTTCGGACATATGGCAATATCTTCATGATTCTAATCAAACCAGGAGGAACCAAGATGTAAGAAGCTTGATTTGGAACCATTAATCAGTGGAAAGTGACCAGGAAGTTGAATAAATCTCATAGGAGTTATGAGGAAGAAGCTATCCCACTTTCTATTCCAATGATTCAAGATTAGCCTGTTCGGACATATGGCAATATCTTCATGATTCTAATCAAACTAGGAGGAACCAAGATGTAAGAAGCTTGATTTGGAACCATTAATCAGTGGAAAGTGACCAGGAAGTTGAATAAATCTCATAGGAGTTATGAGGAAGAAGCTATCCCACTTTCTATTCCAATGATTCAAGATTAGCATGTTCGGACATATGGCAATATCTTCATGATTCTAATCAAACTAGGAGGAACCAAGATGTAAGAAGCATGATTTGGAACCATTAATCAGTGGAAAGTGACCAGGAAGTTGAATAAATCTCATAGGAGTTATGAGGAAGAAGCTATCCCACTTTCTATTCCAGTGATTCAAGATTAGCATGTTCGGACATATGGCAATATCTTCATGATTCTAATCAAACTAGGAGGAACCAAGATGTAAGAAGCATTGATTTGGAACCATTAATCAGTGGAAAGTGACCAGGAAGTTGAATAAATCTCATAGGAGTTATGAGGAAGAAGCTATCCCACTTTCTATTCCAATGATTCAAGATTAGCATGTTCGGACATATGGCAATATCTTCATGATTCTAATCAAACTAGGAGGAACCAAGATGTAAGAAGCTTGATTTGGAACCATTAATCAGTGGAAAGTGACCAGGAAGTTGAATAAATCTCATAGGAGTTATGAGGAAGAAGCTATCCCACTTTCTATTCCAATGATTCAAGATTAGCATGTTCGGACATATGGCAATATCTTCATGATTCTAATCAAACTAGGAGGAACCAAGATGTAAGAAGCTTGATTTGGAACCATTAATCAGTGGAAAGTGACCAGGAAGTTGAATAAATCTCATAGGAGTTATGAGGAAGAAGCTATCCCACTTTCTATTCCAGTGATTCAAGATTAGCCTGTTCGGACATATGGCAATATCTTCATGATTCTAATCAAACCAGGAGGAACCAAGATGTAAGAAGCTTGATTTGGAACCATTAATCAGTGGAAAGTGACCAGGAAGTTGAATAAATCTCATAGGAGTTATGAGGAAGAAGCTATCCCACTTTCTATTCCAATGATTCAAGATTAGCATGTTCGGACATATGGCAATATCTTCATGATTCTAATCAAACCAGGAGGAACCAAGATGTAAGAAGCTTGATTTGGAACCATTAATCAGTGGAAAGTGACCAGGAAGTTGAATAAATCTCATAGGAGTTATGAGGAAGAAGCTATCCCACTTTCTATTCCAGTGATTCAAGATTAGCCTGTTCGGACATATGGCAATATCTTCATGATTCTAATCAAACCAGGAGGAACCAAGATGTAAGAAGCTTGATTTGGAACCATTAATCAGTGGAAAGTGACCAGGAAGTTGAATAAATCTCATAGGAGTTATGAGGAAGAAGCTATCCCACTTTCTATTCCAATGATTCAAGATTAGCATGTTCGGACATATGGCAATATCTTCATGATTCTAATCAAACCAGGAGGAACCAAGATGTAAGAAGCTTGATTTGGAACCATTAATCAGTGGAAAGTGACCAGGAAGTTGAATAAATCTCATAGGAGTTATGAGGAAGAAGCTATCCCACTTTCTATTCCAATGATTCAAGATTAGCATGTTCGGACATATGGCAATATCTTCATGATTCTAATCAAACTAGGAGGAACCAAGATGTAAGAAGCATGATTTGGAACCATTAATCAGTGGAAAGTGACCAGGAAGTTGAATAAATCTCATAGGAGTTATGAGGAAGAAGCTATCCCACTTTCTATTCCAATGATTCAAGATTAGCATGTTCGGACATATGGCAATATCTTCATGATTCTAATCAAACTAGGAGGAACCAAGATGTAAGAAGCTTGATTTGGAACCATTAATCAGTGGAAAGTGACCAGGAAGTTGAATAAATCTCATAGGAGTTATGAGGAAGAAGCTATCCCACTTTCTATTCCAATGATTCAAGATTAGCATGTTCGGACATATGGCAATATCTTCATGATTCTAATCAAACCAGGAGGAACCAAGATGTAAGAAGCATGATTTGGAACCATTAATCAGTGGAAAGTGACCAGGAAGTTGAATAAATCTCATAGGAGTTATGAGGAAGAAGCTATCCCACTTTCTATTCCAATGATTCAAGATTAGCATGTTCGGACATATGGCAATATCTTCATGATTCTAATCAAACTAGGAGGAACCAAGATGTAAGAAGCTTGATTTGGAACCATTAATCAGTGGAAAGTGACCAGGAAGTTGAATAAATCTCATAGGAGTTATGAGGAAGAAGCTATCCCACTTTCTATTCCAGTGATTCAAGATTAGCATGTTCGGACATATGGCAATATCTTCATGATTCTAATCAAACCAGGAGGAACCAAGATGTAAGAAGCTTGATTTGGAACCATTAATCAGTGGAAAGTGACCAGGAAGTTGAATAAATCTCATAGGAGTTATGAGGAAGAAGCTATCCCACTTTCTATTCCAATGATTCAAGATTAGCATGTTCGGACATATGGCAATATCTTCATGATTCTAATCAAACTAGGAGGAACCAAGATGTAAGAAGCATGATTTGGAACCATTAATCAGTGGAAAGTGACCAGGAAGTTGAATAAATCTCATAGGAGTTATGAGGAAGAAGCTATCCCACTTTCTATTCCAATGATTCAAGATTAGCATGTTCGGACATATGGCAATATCTTCATGATTCTAATCAAACTAGGAGGAACCAAGATGTAAGAAGCTTGATTTGGAACCATTAATCAGTGGAAAGTGACCAGGAAGTTGAATAAATCTCATAGGAGTTATGAGGAAGAAGCTATCCCACTTTCTATTCCAATGATTCAAGATTAGCATGTTCGGACATATGGCAATATCTTCATGATTCTAATCAAACCAGGAGGAACCAAGATGTAAGAAGCTTGATTTGGAACCATTAATCAGTGGAAAGTGACCAGGAAGTTGAATAAATCTCATAGGAGTTATGAGGAAGAAGCTATCCCACTTTCTATTCCAATGATTCAAGATTAGCATGTTCGGACATATGGCAATATCTTCATGATTCTAATCAAACTAGGAGGAACCAAGATGTAAGAAGCTTGATTTGGAACCATTAATCAGTGGAAAGTGACCAGGAAGTTGAATAAATCTCATAGGAGTTATGAGGAAGAAGCTATCCCACTTTCTATTCAAGTGATTCAAGATTAGCCTGTTCGGACATATGGCAATATCTTCATGATTCTAATCAAACTAGGAGGAACCAAGATGTAAGAAGCATGATTTGGAACCATTAATCAGTGGAAAGTGACCAGGAAGTTGAATAAATCTCATAGGAGTTATGAGGAAGAAGCTATCCCACTTTCTATTCCAATGATTCAAGATTAGCATGTTCGGACATATGGCAATATCTTCATGATTCTAATCAAACTAGGAGGAACCAAGATATAAGAAGCTTGATTTGGAACCATTAATCAGTGGAAAGTGACCAGGAAGTTGAATAAATCTCATAGGAGTTATGAGGAAGAGTCTATCCCACTTTCTATTCCAGTGATTCAAGATTAGCATGTTCGGACATATGGCAATATCTTCATGATTCTAATCAAACCAGGAGGAACCAAGATGTAAGAAGCATGATTTGGAACCATTAATCAGTGGAAAGTGACCAGGAAGTTGAATAAATCTCATAGGAGTTATGAGGAAGAAGCTATCCCACTTTCTATTCCAATGATTCAAGATTAGCATGTTCGGACATATGGCAATATCTTCATGATTCTAATCAAACTAGGAGGAACCAAGATATAAGAAGCTTGATTTGGAACCATTAATCAGTGGAAAGTAACCAGGAAGTTGAATAAATCTCATAGGAGTTATGAGGAAGAAGCTATCCCACTTTCTATTCCAATGATTCAAGATTAGCATGTTCGGACATATGGCAATATCTTCATGATTCTAATCAAACTAGGAGGAACCAAGATATAAGAAGCTTGATTTGGAACCATTAATCAGTGGAAAGTGACCAGGAAGTTGAATAAATCTCATAGGAGTTATGAGGAAGAAGCTATCCCACTTTCTATTCCAGTGATTCAAGATTAGCATGTTCGGACATATGGCAATATCTTCATGATTCTAATCAAACCAGGAGGAACCAAGATGTAAGAAGCATGATTTGGAACCATTAATCAGTGGAAAGTGACCAGGAAGTTGAATAAATCTCATAGGAGTTATGAGGAAGAAGCTATCCCACTTTCTATTCCAATGATTCAAGATTAGCATGTTCGGACATATGGCAATATCTTCATGATTCTAATCAAACTAGGAGGAACCAAGATGTAAGAAGCTTGATTTGGAACCATTAATCAGTGGAAAGTGACCAGGAAGTTGAATAAATCTCATAGGAGTTATGAGGAAGAAGCTATCCCACTTTCTATTCCAATGATTCAAGATTAGCATGTTCGGACATATGGCAATATCTTCATGATTCTAATCAAACTAGGAGGAACCAAGATGTAAGAAGCTTGATTTGGAACCATTAATCAGTGGAAAGTGACCAGGAAGTTGAATAAATCTCATAGGAGTTATGAGGAAGAAGCTATCCACTTTCTATTCCAATGATTCAAGATTAGCATGTTCTGACATATGGCAATATCTTCATGATTCTAATCAAACTAGGAGGAACCAAGATATAAGAAGCTTGATTTGGAACCATTAATCAGTGGAAAGTTACCAGGAAGTTGAATAAATCTCATAGGAGTTATGAGGAAGAAGCTATCCCACTTTCTATTCCAATGATTCAAGATTAGCCTGTTCGGACATATGGCAATATCTTCATGATTCTAATCAAACCAGGAGGAACCAAGATGTAAGAAGCTTGATTTGGAACCATTAATCAGTGGAAAGTGACCAGGAAGTTGAATAAATCTCATAGGAGTTATGAGGAAGAAGCTATCCCACTTTCTATTCCAATGATTCAAGATTAGCATGTTCGGACATATGGCAATATCTTCATGATTCTAATCAAACTAGGAGGAACCAAGATGTAAGAAGCTTGATTTGGAACCATTAATCAGTGGAAAGTGACCAGGAAGTTGAATAAATCTCATAGGAGTTATGAGGAAGAAGCTATCCCACTTTCTATTCCAATGATTCAAGATTAGCATGTTCGGACATATGGCAATATCTTCATGATTCTAATCAAACTAGGAGGAACCAAGATGTAAGAAGCATGATTTGGAACCATTAATCAGTGGAAAGTGACCAGGAAGTTGAATAAATCTCATAGGAGTTATGAGGAAGAAGCTATCCCACTTTCTATTCCAATGATTCAAGATTAGCATGTTCGGACATATGGCAATATCTTCATGATTCTAATCAAACTAGGAGGAACCAAGATGTAAGAAGCTTGATTTGGAACCATTAATCAGTGGAAAGTGACCAGGAAGTTGAATAAATCTCATAGGAGTTATGAGGAAGAAGCTATCCCACTTTCTATTCCAGTGATTCAAGATTAGCATGTTCGGACATATGGCAATATCTTCATGATTCTAATCAAACCAGGAGGAACCAAGATGTAAGAAGCTTGATTTGGAACCATTAATCAGTGGAAAGTGACCAGGAAGTTGAATAAATCTCATAGGAGTTATGAGGAAGAAGCTATCCCACTTTCTATTCCAATGATTCAAGATTAGCCTGTTCGGACATATGGCAATATCTTCATGATTCTAATCAAACTAGGAGGAACCAAGATGTAAGAAGCTTGATTTGGAACCATTAATCAGTGGAAAGTGACCAGGAAGTTGAATAAATCTCATAGGAGTTATGAGGAAGAAGCTATCCCACTTTCTATTCCAGTGATTCAAGATTAGCATGTTCGGACATATGGCAATATCTTCATGATTCTAATCAAACCAGGAGGAACCAAGATGTAAGAAGCATGATTTGAACCATTAATCAGTGGAAAGTGACCAGGAAGTTGAATAAATCTCATAGGAGTTATGAGGAAGAAGCTATCCCACTTTCTATTCCAATGATTCAAGATTAGCATGTTCGGACATATGGCAATATCTTCATGATTCTAATTAAACCTAGGAGGAACCAAGATGTAAGAAGCATGATTTGGAACCATTAATCAGTGGAAAGTGACCAGGAAGTTGAATAAATCTCATAGGAGTTATGAGGAAGAAGCTATCCCACTTTCTATTCCAATGATTCAAGATTAGCATGTTCGGACATATGGCAATATCTTCATGATTCTAATCAAACAGGAGGAACCAAGATGTAAGAAGCATGATTGGAACCATTAATCAGTGGAAAGTGACCAGGAAGTTGAATAAATCTCATAGGAGTTATGAGGAAGAAGTTATCCCACTTTCTATTCCAGTGATTCAAGATTAGCATGTTCGACATATGGCAATATCTTTCATGATTCTAATCAAACTAGGAGGAACCAAGATGTAAGAAGCTTGATTTAACCATTAATCAGTGAAAGTGACCAGACGTTGAATAAATCTCATAGGAGTTACGAGGAAGAAGCTATCCCACTTTCTATTCCAATGATCAAGATTAGCATGTTCGGACATATGGCAATATCTTCATGATTCTAATTCAAACTAGGAGGAACCAAGATATAAGAAGCTGATTTGGAACCATTAATCAGTGGAAAGTGACCAGGAAGTTGAATAAATCTCATAGGAGTTATGAGGAAGAAGCTATCCCACTTTCTATTCCAGTGATTCAAGATTAGCCTGTTCGGACATATGGCAATATCTTCATGATTCTAATCAAACCAGGAGGAACTAGGAGGTAAGAAGCTTGATTTGGAACCATTAATCAGTGGAAAGTGACCAGGAAGTTGAATAAATCTCATAGGAGTTCATGAGGAAGAAGCTATTCTCACATTCTATTCCAGTGATTATTGAAGATTAGCATGTTCGTAATTATGGCAATATTTCATGATTTATGATGAAATAGGAGGAACTAAGATGTAAGAAGCTTGATTTTGGAACCCATTAAGTATTGGAAAGTGTCCATGAAGTATAATCCATAGGAGTTGATGGGAAAGCTATTGTCACTTTCTAATTCCAGTGATTAAGATTAGCATGTTCGTACATTCTATGTTGGCAAATAATCTTTCATGATTTTAATAAAATAGGAGGAACTAAGAGTGTAAGAAGCTTGATTTGGAACCATTTAATCAGTGGAACACAGAAATAATACAAGAACCATTTTTGACAGTTGAATAAAAAATCTCATAGGAGTGTGATGTGAGGAAGGAAGCTAATCCCTCACATTTTATTTTTCCTAGGAATATTTGAAGATTAGCGATGTCAACATATGTTTATAGCAATCAATCTTCTATGTTCTAATCAACAGAGAAAAGGAAACCAAATGTAAAGCTCATGGATTTGTGGAACCAGTTATATCAGTGGAAACAGTCTGGTACCCAGGAAGAAGTTTGAAAAATATCCTTCATAGGCGTAGTAATAGAGAAGAAGTATCAACCAACTTTTTTTCTATTCCAGATTGATCAAGATTAGCCTGGTTGGGGAACAGCATAACTTATTATACAATATCTTCAGTGCTTATTCTATAAAAAAAGTAGGAACAAAGATGTAAGAAGCTTGATTTTGTGAACCCATAAATCAGGTGAAACGGTAGTAAAAAAAGGAATTAAATAAATTCTATTTAGGAGTTATGAGGACAAAGAAGTTATCACGCCTCTATCCCCAACGCTATTCATCTATTCTATAAGTTCAAGATTACTATGTCCGGAACAACAAAATGTTATTTAATAGGCAAATTATCTTCATTGAAAATTCCTTCTTACAAATTCAAACCAAGAGGAACCGGAGATGGGTAAAGAAGCCTGATTTGTTTGGAAACCATCAGTCCAATAGTGGTGGGGAAAAAATGAATACTCTCAGGAGAGATCCTCTTTAGAAAATATATAAAAATCTCAATAGAGAAGAGTTGTACTCGTTTTAAGGGAAAGGGGGAGGGGAGAAAAAGAGAAGCTATCTGCCCACTTATCATCTAATATTCGCAATGAAGCTATTCAAGATGTAATAGCATTGTTCGGAACACATTTATTTATATTCATTGTTATCAATATTTTTTTTAACAATATTTATTATCGGCAAAATTTTTCTGCATTCGATTTCTAAATCAAACTAGGTAGGCCACCAAGAATGAGAAGAAGCTTTTTGTATCTTGCATGGAACCACTTAATCAGTGGAAAAGTGACCGAGGAAGTTTGTGAAATAATTCTCCCATTCAGGACTGTTTTAAGAGGAAGAAGCCTATCCCCCTTTCTAATTTATCCCAATGATTCAATGATTAGGGATTACATTCGGGAAATTCAATGACAATCTATCCTCATGATTTCCTAATCAACTAAAACGTAGGAACCCATGATGTTTAAAAGAAATGAGATTTGTGATACCTAGTAAACGTGGAACGGCTTGACCAGGAATGTTGAATAAAAAAAGAAAAAGAATCTCATCAGAATTCTTTGGGAGTAAAGGAAAAGCTATCCACTTATCAACTATCCACATGACATCAAGAATAGCATGCTTGGGCAATATGGAACATCATCATCAATCATGATCTTAATCAATCAGGAGGAGACCAGAGATATTCTTAAATAAGCTTTTTTTTATGGAACGATTAATCAGTATGGATTGGGAAAGTTACCAGGATATAAATGTTTGAAATAAATTATAGGGAGTTATGAGAAGAAGTTTTTGTCTTTAATCCACTTTCTATTCCAATGATTTTCAAGTTAGCATTAAAGTCGACCCTTATTATATAAGCAAATATCTTCTGATCTAATCAAACCAGAGGACCAAGACGTAAGTAAGAATTTTTAATTTTGGAACCATTAAATCAGTTAGGAAAGAGTGACCAGGGGAAGTTTAAATAAAATCTTCGATAGGGAGTTATGAAGAAGAAGCTAATATATGCCCCCCACTTATGATTCCAATGGGTTCCAAGATTAGGCTGTTGGGACAATTATAATTTTGCATATTCAATGATTCTAATTCAAATAGGAGGAACAAGATGGTAAGAAGCTTGATTTGAAACAAATTAATCTCAATGGAAAGTAACCAGGGGCAATGTTGAAAAATATTCTATAGGAGTTTTAAAGAAGAGAAGCCTATACATTTCTATTATTCGATATGTTCAAAATTTAGTTAGTATGGAAATAAGATATATTCTAGATTTAATATTCAAGAGGAAAGAATGTTAAGAAGTATGATTGGAAATAATAGGTGGGGGAAGTGAAGAAATAAGTATAATACTAGGAGGGGAAGAGAATAACACTTGATTAATATTTAAGAAAAGCATGTTCGAATATGGGAAAATATTTCATTTGATTTTCTAATCAATGGAGGAAGTGTATAAAGCTTGTTTGAGATTAACAAATTAGTTATTTTGAAATACCTTCGTGAGGCAGTTGATAAAATCTCATAGGAGTTATGAGGCGGGGTTTTCAATGATTAAAATGTTGTGTTATCTTCTTCTCTCTTCATACCATATACAAAGAACAATTCTAGACCTCTTAACGTCAGTGAAACACAATCACATACATCAAGTAATGATATATATATTAATATAAAAGGGATAATTAGTTATTAATCGATTTTAACCCTTTATCATGTAAGTTGAATATACAACCTTGTGTAGAATCTAACATATAAAACGACACCAAAAAATACATATATTAAAATTTAGGAGATCTATCTTTAAAAGAGTGATTAAATGAGAATCATTGTAATGAAAAAATTTATCAAAACCAAGGATAATATATTAATAACGTTAACCACAAAGACAAAAATGAAAATAGAATAATAGTTTAAAGTAATATGCGTGTTTGCAAGTTTAAGGAAGATTAGTGATGATTGTGAGGATCGTAAGAGTTATTAGAGTGAGAAACATTACATTTTTTGCAGTCCATCTTTGAAGACGTGATAGATAATCGATGTGTGAACATTTCTTTATATGATAAAGAACATATAAAATGACTTAATTAGTATTAAATATTCGATAAGAAGATTTCTGATAAGTCTTTCTAACAGACAAGACTTCCCAACCGAGTTATAAGATTTCTGGAAGTCTCCAATAACCCTATAATCTAATAGATGAGAAACTTCTTAGAAGACTTGTGGACGAACTGGTGGAAGACTTCTTAGAAGATCTTTCGCATTTAGGCTGGTAACTTAAATGAATCTTACTAAAATTTATCGAGTGGTGCTAAAGTTACTATTACAATGATGAACTCTTCTAGGTGAATATCGTATGAATCTTCTAAAGAAAAGTTCTTCCAAAAACATCTGTAATAGATAATGTACATTAAGGTACACTACACTAAAATTAGCACACTCCCAATCTTTTGCATGTGAAGAGAATAATAAAAATGTGGGAAACTTATAGATATGATTAATATATTACCAAAAGTAAAAACACTCTAAGAATATAAGTCCTCTTACAAGTCAGAAAGAAATTGTTTTTAGCATTTTCAAAAGATACTAACCTCTAAAAGAATAAACAAATGAAATACAAATTAGAATCATATCTTACCAATAACCTAAACCAAAGACTTATTCATGACTCAATCCACATTCACTCATCTATGTGTTCAAGCATACATTAATAATAAAATAGTATTTTTATAAATAATTTACTCATTTATTATCATTTATAGAATTTTCATGAATGTTTCCATTTTTATCTTAAATCATTAAAATATGTCTTTTGTTAAAAAATTTTACAATTATTTAAGAAGATTAATGGTGCAAACAAAAAAAACTCCCATAAATCTTCTCAGATAAGACTTACGGAGAAGTTTTACTCACTTCCACTTAGCCACTCTATCCTCGTCGTCCTCACTGAAGTAAACTCCCTTATCCAAACAAATTGTCTTTAATTGTCTCTATTCCAAATCCAAAACTCCGAATCAAATGAAGATTGAACAAATACATCAATGG
>CAJHQP010005778.1:0-43154 GCA_905132765.1 Moricandia arvensis | reverse complement strand
TCATAGGTAAAATCCATGGTATATCAGAAATAAAGTATAAAAACCAAAGGAGTTCTAGGAGGACTCTGAAGGAGTACTTCCCTTCTCTCCCAACTCTAGAATAATGAATCAAACAAAGCTTGTAGCCCAAGCAATGGCTTAGACACACATAAATAGGGTTTATAGTCATCCAAGGGTACTTTGGTAATCTGTGGTGGCTTTTGGGCTTAAGTCATCTTGAAACCAGTCGAACCTGTGTTCTGGCATCACTGTCGATCGAATCTTAGCGACAAAGGGCTGAATCTGCAGTGGATCGTGGCAGCAAGGCCACTCTGCCACTTACAATACCCCGTCGGCGTATTTAAGTCGTCTGCCATCCATGGCTCGTGTATTGTCATTCTCATCTCTGTAAACTCCATACTCATCTCTCTTCTCCCAACGAAATCTTCTTCGGTTGTTCTTGTCAAAAGCTCTGGATCCATATTCGATAAGACTGACGATCGATGGTAGACGTGTCTTATCGTCGATGATGGATCTTTGGTGTTGTTCAACCGGCTGAAGTCTCTAGACTTCCATAACTCAAATGTATCATGCTCAGCTGCTTCTTATGGGTAAAGCTATGTGTAATATGGGTTGGTGTTCTTTGCTGCCATCTCACGGTATTGTTGTCCAGTGTAAACAATGTCTTCTAGACTGTCTTATTCGTTCTGATCCTGTGGCATGAGTGTCAATAGATGATTAAGGTTTGAATTCGACCGATTGTTGTATGTTGAGACCGTCGACCGATTGTTAAAGTTGGGTATCAATATATTTTGAAGAGTGGGTTCCGTGTAGTGTATGTATGTAGGTGTCGTCGACCGATGTCAAGGGTTAGGTATCGATCGATGCTATCTCCGTAGACTCTCCTCTTGCTTCTAATTTCTGAAGCATGTAGCAATTAAGCCTGGGTCATCACCAAATTCTATCAAAGTAGCTTTGTTCTTGACTTTAACAGGTTCATAAAAACTATTTTAATCAATTAAGGATAGATACAACTTGTTTGTCTTCATGTCGCAGATAGCTGCCACTGTGGCCATGAATGCTCTTATAAGGAGTAAGGAAGAGTTCCCAGTCAATCTTTATATTCATCACATGGAAGTCTACTTGGACTAAGGCATTGTAAATCTGCACTGGGACGTCTCTGGCTATCGAAGTCACCTTAGAGCAATCAACAAAAGTGAATGAATCACTGGAAGGCTCCACTTTCAGGCTCAGCTTCTCTGGCATAGCTATAGGCATGATGCTGACTGCTGATCCGGTATCGCATAGGGAATTGGGATACTTGTGGCCTTTGACAAAACATGGAACCACGAACTTTCCAGGGTCACTTTCCTTCTTGAGAGTGATCCTCTGCTTCAGCTTCTTTCTGAGGCCATTGAACATGCGCTCTATGTCCTCATCTTTCTCCTTGGATTCCTGAAAAACATCCACAATCTATAGTATAGTACGCTTCATCAAATTGAGTCTCTAAAGGAATTTTAAAAACACTTTTGGCAAAGTCATTCATCTCTTTGTCAGTTGCTTCTCTGCGCAGATGTTTAGGAATGTTTTGCTTCCTTCTGAAGTTTATGGTGTATCAACTATCATTGGCTCAGGTGTATCAACATTATGTTCTGAGTCTCCATACTTGGATGTCTGACAACAAGCTTGCATTCATACTTGGTAGACGACATGGTTCCGCTGTTGAAGATTGTCGATGGATGTTGACGTCTTGACGTCGAACGATGTTCAAAAAACTCACACGAAGCTATAGACTCTGAGGGTTCCGTCGATCGATTCTCAGCAACGGGTGTCAATCGACACCAGTGCGAACTACCGAAAGAGAAAGCACTTTCTTACTCGAAAATCTCCCTATTGGAGCTGTTTTATCTTCATCTCTTGCCAAAAATCATCACCTATCAATGCATTGACGTGGTGTTTCTAACCATCTTCCCCCTTCTCCTTAATCAGGGCGTCTCTGAATGGCCTCACTTGTCTGAACCAATTGATTCTTCAACTTCTTGACAAGAGTGTTAAGAGTCTCAAACTTAGTGTTGAGGTTGATGTACAGAGCATATATCTTCCCATTGAAATTCACAGTCATCTGCTGCTGCTGCTGCTCATGCTTCAATACTATGCAATCATAGCTTCTAACTTGCTATCATGAGTCTCTGTATGTGGGTTTTGATAAGAATTCCAAAGGTCATGTAGTTGCGTCAAGCCTCTGTTGCTGTGAATTCTGGTTGTAGTTGCTCTTGTTGTCACCATATGATTTTCTGTGGTAGCTCTGACTTATCTGTCTCTGGAAACTGTTTCCACCTACAATATTCTTCTTCTTCTTCTTCTTCTTCTTCTTCTTCTTCTTCTTCTTCTTCTTCTTCTTCTTCTTCCTTCTTCCTTCTTCTTCTTCTTCTTCTTCTTCTTCTTCTTCTTCTTCTTCTTCTTCTTCTTTCTTCTTCTTCTTCTTCTTCTTCTTCTTCTTCTTCTTCTTCCTCTCTTTATGGCTTTCACTTCTTGCTTCCTGAGAAACTTCTAGACACTGTCCAACTTTGTTTTGACTTCATCTATTTGTCATTGCTCACAGCTGGAGCTGATTTCTTCCGCTCATAATCAGTGTTCTTGGTGTTATTGGTAAACACAAAGCTCTCAATAACCTTTGTTGCTTCTTTCTGGACTCCTAGTGCTGAAATTCTCTTCACTAGCTGTGTCTAAAACCATCTGCGTACTACAAATCAATACCTCTGAAGAATGTGCTAAGTAGATGCAACCTCGTTGAAACCGTGGTGTGGGGACCTTGAATATGAACCAAGTGCTTCTGAATGATTCTCCAGGTTCCTGTGTGAATGTAGTGATTCTGGCTTCTTCAAGTCCTCAGCTCGCGCACCATCAAAAAAATTGGCATAGGAACACATTCTTGATGTATGTCCAGGATGTTAGAGATCCCGGTGGTAGTTGCTTGAGCCAAAGTAAAGTCTCTCTAGCAGTGAGTACTTGAAGAGCTTACAAAACAGATGTCATCAGGGACTCCATTGGCTTTAATAGCATAGAAGATCCTCAAACAACTTCAGAATGATAAGCGGATTTGTTGGCATAGAGCTGGTCTTGATGATTGTAGTCTGCTAGTGTTCGTACTTCTTGTTCAGGGATTGCATCCCCCTGATTATCAGTTCTCTGGCCTGTTGCATTACACAGATGATCTTCAAGGTTATACAAGTATCCTCTCTCATCTCGCACCAAAACTAAGTCGCAACTATCTGAACTCGTGAACTACTGTCGATCGATGACATGTTGGTTTGTCGATCGATGTTGGTCATGAAGAAGCGTCGATCAGCGGTTGGATGTTGATGTCGATCGATGCTTGACATATATTTTTGCGGATTGAGCGTTCGATTACAACTGGATCTGAGAAGAGTAATTCATGGTTCTTATTGCTTCTGGTATTGATGGGCATGAACCTTAAAAAAATTATAAGTAAATTTCAGTAATGAAAAATCCTAGACTAAACCTAGAAAATAAATCTAATGGCGATCCTTTCTCCCCGGCAACAATGCCAAATTTGACAGTGTGCGGGTTAAGGTATATGGTTCTTAGTAAAGCAATCTATCAAATTAACCTTACGAACTACTTCTTGCTAAGAGAGGCTCAAATTGCAGTACTTAGGGATCAAATCCACAGAGAGCGAGGAACACACAATAGATTTCTATTAACTCTAGTGGTTAAGCTAGACAAGCTATAAATAATGGTTTTGGTTGTAAGTCTATCAGAAATAGAAAATTATCTAAATACTAAAGCGAATACAATGGAAAAGCGGTAAATCTAGGATTCCAGGCAAGTTGAATTATAATATGCGAACAATAAATGTTAACTAGTCCAACCCCCTCTTGTCCCAACTATCTGTTATGCAGACAGAGAAGTGCACCGTCGATCGACGACTAAGGCCTGATGTCGATCGACGCTAATCAGACATGAAGTTCCCTCCACTATGCTAATTGGACCAGCTCTCGCGCGCATCTAGCAACCTAGCTCAATGAAATCAATTCTGGCAGAAAACTTACTCTCGTAGTTGTCCATGTCCTAAGTTCAGGTTCCTAGTTATCTCTCTAGAATGCAAACATTAACACAATTCCAAAGATTGATACTACTTCATCCTAGCAGTCATATTTTGGGGCTAATTCATCAGTACCATTATGAACTCTAAATCTAACAGGTGAATTACTCATATATGATCAAAGAAACATGATGAACTGAATAATATATTGCATATAATAATAAATGAGGTTTCAATACATATCTCTGAAGGAGTTCAGATCTTCTCTCCTAAACTACTAAAACGCTCAATGCAAGAAAACTAAAAGGTGTAAAATAAAACGTGGTTTTTCTGCCTAAACAATGGCAGAATCCATATAAACTAGGTCAAAACTCACAGGGGCATTCTCGTAATTTGTCTTGACTTGAGCTTGAAGTCGGCCAATACTGTACGAGTGGGCCGTCGATCGACAGCAAGGATGCTTCATCGATCGATGGTCATGCTTGACTTTGACTCGTACTTATCTGAATGTGAACAACTACTGGATATCTCTTCTGAATACTATAATAAGCTCCATGATCTCCATAATGCTCCAAAACACTTGGATCTGCAAAGACTCTAAAACCCAGTCATACACACATAATAGACTCCTAATAGGGTCCAATCATAGTCTAAAACTGGTAAATAACAAGGTATATCAAGTTATGGACAGGTCCGCGCGGTCTTGGTGGGGATTTGTGATGAATGCTATGATGGTTTCTGATTTATGTGGTTAGCAAAAAGTGCAAGGTGAGGTTGCTGAGGGTAAGTGAACTCCGGAGTTTTCAAACTTCTTTTCCCTTTGGTTTTGTTGTCGCTTCCTTTACTTAAGGTCAGGTTTTAACATGATTATCTAAGATCAAGTGCACAGTGAAGTACACAGTAGTAATATGGGATCAAATCCACAAGGACCGATGACCACTATAGAGTAGCAAACAAGTTACTAGCTAAATAATAAAAGAGATTGTTTGTTTGGTTTTCAGTTTCTTAGTTCAAAAAAGCAAAAACAAGTGAACATAGGAAATTATAACGAGTTTGTAAATAATTAAAACAAGCTTTGGGCAATCGGAATTCTCAGGGATCTCTCCTTATTAATGATCACGCAACAAAAAGACAAGAAAACAAATAGAACAACATCTCGAACTAAAATCACATTATTAGAGTTAACCTATTTCCGTAGCGCTAACACCCTATGCCCAAAATCCTAAATAATAGCTTCTATTGTATCTCAGATTTTAAACAAGCTTTAAGTTCAGGTTTGATCAGTTCACAACGTGCAGTAACATCAACTTCCGTTGGGTATAGAAACCTTGCTCATATACTGATATTTCGGGAATTCAAACAACATTTTCAGTGCAATTAAATTCCTCGAATCAGAGGCTAGGTGATCAAACAAGTATCAACCTTAAGAACATCAGTAGACAAAGATCCAAAATCATAATTCTTTAGTCTAACCATTTTCTAGATCAATACATCGAGAAATACCCTATGAGAGCTCCTTAACCCAAATAGAAGACTACTCACTCATAATCAGAAGTAACAAAACGAAATCATAGAAACAATCATGAAATTGTATTGAAATAAAGGAAAGGGTGGTTAAAATGATCTTCTCCAAATGAGTACAAGAAGAATCCTCTTCCAGAAGTCTACAAAATGATCCAAATGAGTTACAAATCTCTCAAGTATCTCTTTAGCACTCTCTTTGGCCGTCAGGAACAAAAAGAGATGAAAAAGTACAGAATAATCAGGGATTAAGGGTTTTTAAGTCCTCACAATTCATCTCTTCACTAATATGGAAAGTTTCTCTCAGATGGCACGGATTGGGCGATCCACATCACGTGGAGCGGGCGCTCCATAACAAGGATCGGGCGTTCCATGATAAATTGAGTGGGCACTCCAAGGCAAGGATATGGCTTTCTAGGACAGACGGAGCAAGCGCTTCATGTCACAATTCTAGCATAAACTTAGAGATTTCCACTAATTTGTGCTCATCTATAGATTCAAGACAAAACTTCTCCACAAAGAATAAAAATGTACGGACTGAGCAAAGCCCCTTGACATATCCCTCAGGTCGCGTTGACATTGCCATGTACTCCATCGTTGATATATAAGGAAGGATTCTGACACAGACGAGATGCATGACATAATACACTCAGTCCATGTATGGAGAAACCGAACCTACTAAGGACCACTCTAATAAAGCTCCACTCTAGTCTATTATATGCTTTGCTGATATCGGTTTTGACCACCATCGAACAGTTAATTTTTGCTTCCAACCTTTTGAATAAATGAAGGATATCATGAGTAATAAGTACATTGTCCGAGACAGACCAACCCGGAACGAAAGCTGACTAGGATTCTTAAATGATATCATGTAAAATCGGTTTCAAGCATAGAGATGATATATCTTACAATGATATTGTAAGAGACGTTGCATTGATTCATATCCTGAAGAAAGTCTGAGTTTCTGAGATGATTGTAGCTTTAACCACCTCCAATTTGAGTGAAACAAGCATGATGAAGAAACCGTCCAGACCATGGGCTTTATCTGGATGCATAGCAAATAGAACAATCTTTATTTTAGCAGCATCTGGGATAATTGTAAGCATGTCTTTTGTAGTCATGGTGATTTACATGGATATATCCTCCTTAACTATTGAGTGAATGTCAGGTACTGAGATCCAAGAGTGACTTGAGGTAAAGATATGATGATAATACTCCTCGATATGAACAACTATATGTTCCTCCTTCTGAATCTTCAGTTCCAACATTCTACTGCGTACCCGTTTTCCTTTCACTACAACATGAAAGAATCATGAATTTATGTCAGCCACATGACCCTACTACGCTGCCTCCAGAACTCTTCTTCATCTCGATAAGCAATGAGAAATCCATAGTTCAAGGTAGTAGTAAGACTTTCATTGCTGATAGGGTCTGACATGGCCTTCTTCAGGTCTCCTTTGAGAGTTTCGATAATTACCCTGCTACTAGTATGATGTTCTCGACTATACTTAGAAATAGCTTTGCAACAGAGGTGGAGGTGGTAACTCATGGAAAGCGACCTAGCCGATTTCCACAATGTGTTGATCAGGTCCTTCACCTTATATGGTTGTCTCGTTGGCGTCTATTGTATCGAAACATACTGTTACTAGATGTCACCAAGTCGAAGGTAGAGAGGAGTGGCTTGTGATCCGAGCCTTGAAATCCAAATAATGGCATCTTCCAGTAGGAAACTCATCTAACGCAGAATTGTTGACCAGTCATTATCGGTAACATTCTAATTAAGTCCATTTCTTCACTCCTTACACGATTTCTCATTCAATGCATCTCGTACTTTCTTCGATTCCCTGTATCTGCCACTATAAATAGGTGAGTTTGTATCTGTAATATTCACCCTTCCATTCTTCAGAATCATATAATCCAAACACTTCTGCATATTAGAATGGCAAACTGCTCTCTCTTCCTCGTTGACTTGAAAGTCGGGCGTTCAACCCACTTTTTGATTACCATCGGTTCAGTTATCGAATTTCATTTGCATTAAGTGAGTTTCAGTTATTGATTTGGTGATAGAGCGCAATCATATAGTGATTAAATTATTACCAGTTTGAAAATCTTGCAGATTATGATTCTAATGTCTGAGAGGTTCCGGTTAAGAAGAATAAAAAACTCCCAAAAAGTAAGAAATGATCGCTATGATTTGTTTGCACACTTAGCTAAGAGATTTGGAAGAGTCGACATTGTTCTTTGATTTGATTTGGTCCCCATTTTGGTTGAAGAAACAATTTCATTATGTTCTTCACACTTTAGATTCTAAACCTTGGCACTTCAGTCTTTTTATGGGTGAATAAAAATCACACTTTTATTTTAGTATTTCTGAAATATTAAAGAGTTTCTTATATATAAGTTGTAAAAAAGTATGAAGCTGTGAAACTGATTGTAGTGGTGGGGGATGAGTATTGGTTGCCTCCACCACCAAATGATTTCTTCAGTAGAAAACAAAGAGTACGATGAAGATTCAACCATTAAATCTTAGTTGTGTATGTTTGTGCTTCCCATGGTTGTTATTAGAAGGGAGTCGGTTACCTCATATTGCAGTTCTTAAATGTCGATGTTATCACAACTATCAGCAGTGTTCTTGGTCAAAGTATAGCTATGGATTACTGGAGGACCATAACATCTCAACCATGACAATCTTATATAGCAAAATTATCCAACAATGTATTATTACTTATATGCAAATTAACAAAATCTTTAAACCCATGAAAATAATTACTTTATACACAAAACTAAGCGCCCAAAATGCACACCAATCACTAGTCTTCTAAAATATGGATGCTGCCAAAAAATGATTTGTTATATGGTGCCATAGGCCTGGGCGTTCGGGATCCGTCGTTTTCGGTTGATTGATTCAAATTTTCAGATTTTCGGTACTACTTTCATAAGTCTCATTTGGGTTTTACTAATTATCGGGTTGGGTTCAGTTTCTTTTGAGTTTGGTCCGGATCGGATTGTTACTAATATTTGAAATCGTCCAAAAACATATTTATAAAACTTGAAAAAAATTGACAATATTTTTTTTTCAAAATATATAATTTATTCATAAATTGATTAAAAATAGTCAAACTATCTAAACTAACTAAAAAGTATTTAAAATAACAAATAAAACAAACTATAGAAACATTTCAAATACTATAATTTTTTAAATTACTTTAAAATATATAAATAGACAAATCTCTCAAATAAACCCTTTTAAAGTTTCATAAAATAGACCTTAAAGAAAAAAAAATGATTAAATAAATTTTTTTGAATTTTTTTTAATTTTAAATTTCAGCTCCAAAATCTCATCCCATAAATTTAAACTATAATTCTAGATTAATTAATCCAAGGGCATAAATGTATATTACACTTTAATAAAATATATTTTAATTATTTTTCTTTTTAAAGTGTATTTTGGTGACAAAAATTATTTTAAGTGTAATTTAGTATTTCTCTATATAAAATATTAATATATTTAATTAATTTTAAATATCTTTGTATTCTAATTAGAAGTTTGGTTTAGTTCAGGTTATACAAAAAATCTAAAGTATTAAACTCATAAGAACACCATTAATGGGGTGTTTAATAGGGTACTTAAAGGGGTGCTTGATGGGACCCACCAAAATCATAAGCACCACCTCTTAAACATCTTAATTAAGCATCAGCTCTTGTATTGTTCACGGATCTCACTGACACGTGGCAGCTCGTGATTGATTTGTTTTTCTTTTTTAAAAAAATAAAATAAAAAAATAATCACCTCAAATAGAGTGTTAGGGCTGAAGATGCTCTAAGTCATATTGAAATATTTTTGTATAATAGTTGAGATTCGGTTTGGTTTGTATAACGCCAACGCCAACCCCAACCCCAACCCCTACGGTGACAGATATGGGCTTCTGAGTAAGGCCGACTTGATTAGATTCACTTTCTTCCTCTAGAAAAACGCGTTATGGCAAAGAGGGAGAGAGGGGCTTTGGAGTGTGTATTGACGTAAAATAAACTCAACGAGTTTAGGGTTCCGATCTTCTTCTCCTAATGGCCGATTTGACTCAGCCTCCCACCGATTCCGTCGACATCCTTCTCCCGGAGAAGACCACCTCTCAGTCACCACCTCCTCCACAGCCGCAGCAGGAACATGTGCAGGAGCAGCAAGAGCATCAGCCTCCTCACCGCCGGCGTGACGACAGAGACCTAGAACGCCCTCCGAATCGCCGTGACCGTTCCCGTTCCCCGCTCCCACCGCCCCGTAGGGATTATAAGAGGCGACCTAGCGGGAGCCCTCCGCCACCGCACAACAGGCGGCACTCTCCTCCTCCTCCCATGCGCCGTTCGCCTCCTCACAAACGCTACCGGAGGGAAGATAATGATGGTCGCCGTGGTGGCTATGGCCCACCCGATAGAAGGTACTCGGACCTTGAATATGCGAAGTTTCAATCGAATGGGAAAACAAGCCAAATGTCGAACTTTTACTTCCCCTTGTTATCACCTGAAGAGATGAGGGTTCCAAATTCTCACACTTTGATTCGAATAACATAAAAGTTGTGTTATCAATTGCATTTGCATTGTTGCTTAGCTGAGGATTAACAAGTGCATCACTTCTTGTCCTTTTGAAGATCAAATCACGTTTCCATACTTTGATTATCCTCTCGTGTCAGTGATTGCAATCTTCTTTTAATTGATAGATTTGGATATGACTATGGGGGAGGGTATGACCGTGAAATGGGTGGGAGGCCTGCTTATGGTGATGAAAGGCCTCATGGCCGCTTTGCGGGACGCTTTCAGGGTGAGACAACTGTCTAGAGAATCACTATTCTCACTGATTTCGCTTTTCGTTAGACATGTTTAAGATGAATGTCCTTTTATATAAACTTTCAACTTCTGAGCTCATTTGACTAGCATAGTTCATACCCTTAGCTTGGTATATTCAGTGGATTGGAAACAATTGGGATATATAATTTACAATTCTCTTTGTCTTGGCAGACTGGGAGGGAGGTCGTGGAGGGTATGGTGATGCTTCTAACAGTGGAAGTACTCAAAGGTTAAGGTTCCTTCACAGTTGTTCATCTTGTTTTTTTTGGTAGTGTTATATTTAATCTAGTCAATGGAAACTAGGAGTTATGAACTGTCTGGTGATGTTCAAATTTTAAAGTTCCATAGAATGCTCTTTCTTCGATTGGGTGTGTAGACTTTCTTCCTTACAGCTCCGGAAATTTAGAGTGGATGTTTGATGTTCACATATGTCCCATTATTTCTGTTGAGTACGAGATTAAGCCATTATTTCAGTATCCCTTACTGTTTAAGTTAGGTCAAACTACTAGTGCCGTTGCATCTAACAACAACTACCGTTGTATTTCCTATATCCAGGGACGGATTATTGTCATATAAACAGTTTATCCAGGAATTGGAAGATGATATATTGCCATCAGAAGCTGAACGCAGGTACGGTTATGACTGCAACCAAGTTTTGGTGCTTAAGCAGTTGTTTAGTAAAGCCGCATGGGTAATGTCTGTTTTCCTGATGCAGATATCAAGAATATAAGTCAGAGTATATCACAACACAAAAACGTGTCTTCTTTAACACTCATAAAGAGGAGGAATGGTGATCTCCACTATCTGTTCCCATCTTTTCCTTTTTCGGGGAAATTCTGCTAATGTTACGCACCTATTAACTTGCTTATCTGTGTTACTTTCCAGGTTGAAAGATAAGTATCATCCCACAAACTTGCTAACTGTCATAGAAAGGTGAGTTCAAGAGCCATTTGCAGCAGTTTAGTTCGATGTTAGCCTGCTTGGTGGGTTTATTGCAGTCTTTATATATTCCTTTGAAATTTACAGGAGGAATGAACTTTGCACGGAAGGTAGGGAAGGATTTCTTACTTGATTTACAGAGAGGGAATATAGATTTGTAAGATCATATCCTTGGCCTCTACTCTGCATCTATGATTATGTTGATTCTGACATCTCTAAAGCTCACATTATTCCCTCGATCTGTTCCAGAGGTCCTGCAGTGACAGCACTGAATAAAACCGGCCGGACCACCAGTGAGCCATATTCTGAGGATGAAGCAACTGGTGGTGGTAAAAGAAGAAGACCTGTTAAAGAGACTGATATTTCGGCAGCACCAAAAGCACCCAGCTTCACTTCTGATCCAAAGAGAATACTTACTGACATTGAACAAGCACAAGCCCTTGTCCGTAAATTAGACTCTGAGAAAGGAATTGTGGAGAACGTTTTATCAGGTTCAGAAACTGAAACATCTGGTAGAGATAAGGCGCACAGTGGTTCAACTGGTCCAGTTATAATCATAAGAGGCTTGACATCTGTGAAAGGCCTTGAGGGTGTTGAATTGCTTGACACTCTTATAACCTATCTCTGGCGTGTTCATGGTGTGGACTATTACGGAAAGGTTGAAACAAATGAAGCTAAGGGTCTGCGGCATGTGAGAGCGGAAGGAAAAGGTACTGATGCAAAAGGAGATGATAGTGAAGGTAAATTTGACTTTCACTGGCAAGAGAGGTTGAAAGGTCAAGATCCCCTGGAAGTTATGGCTGCCAAAGAGAAGCTAGATGCTGCTGCCATTGAAGGATTAGATCCACATGTCCGAAAGATTAGGGATGAGAAGTATGGTTGGAAATATGGTTGTGGAGCTAAAGGC
Organism: Moricandia arvensis; assembly: GCA_905132765.1. Lineage (NCBI taxonomy): Eukaryota > Viridiplantae > Streptophyta > Magnoliopsida > Brassicales > Brassicaceae > Moricandia > Moricandia arvensis. Next base: position 30,903 of record CAJHQP010005778.1, on the reverse strand, counting down.
TGCACCAAATTGTTTCATGCTGCTGAGTTTGTGCATAAGCACATCAAGCTGAAACACACTGAGCTTGTGGTGGACCTCACTGCCAAAGTGCGGGAAGAGCTATATTTTCAGAACTATATGAAGTATGTATGCTTTTATCCGTGGATTCATCTTCTGTTATTTCTGATGGACTCGTAGTGTAAAACTTATATGCCATTTGCAGTGATCCCAATGCTCCAGGAGGACAACCAGCCACACATCAACCTGGCCCGGTAAATGATCTTTTTTGTTTAATCAGTTGATGAAATGTTGACTAGACTGTAATTTTAAGTTTTCACTTATGTAGCTTTGTTTGTGTTTACTTATGTGTGTGAAATATACGTTTGACAGAGAGATAGACCTATGATGAGACGTAAACCAAGCATGGAGAGCAGATTGAGGGATGATCGAGGTGTACGCAGAGAGCATGACGGACGGGGTAATGGAAATGACAGAATTTATCGGACGGAGGATCAACAGAGAGGTGATGGTAGCGGTCCTAACGGTGTGAATCCCGAGGAAGGTGGTGGTTACGGTGCATTTAATGGGCAAGGCGGTGTTCATGTTCCTTCCTTCTCGTCGGATGTAAACCCACCACCAGTACTGATGCCTGTTCCTGGTGCCGGGTAAGTCTTAGTGACTACCAACTGTCTCATGATCTTGTCATAAGTGTACAATAAAGAGTGAAGTAGTAACTTGTAATGCTGTTGATGTGGGCAGGCCACTAGGACCATTTGTACCAGCACCACCTGATGTTGCGATGCAGATGTTCAGGGACCCGAGTGGACCCAACCCTCCTTTTGAAGGTGGCGGCAGAGGTGGACCGGCCCCTTTTCTTTTGTCTCCGCCCTTTAGACAGGATCCTAGACGGCTACGTAGGTAATATGATTCAGTCTCTATTGCTGTGAGTATTATCATCAGATATTGCTTTCATATTTGCATCAAACATGGCTCAATGTAGAGTCGGTTACCAGATAACAAGAGTGCCGTATCAGTAAGAAACTAATATTATGAGAAAATGATGGCAGCTATCAAGACCTAGATGCTCCGGAGGAAGAGGTAACTGTGATTGATTACAGGAGCTTATAGACACATGAGAGGGAGTCCAGAGGAAGAGCTGACCAAGTCTACCCGTTGGGGGTTGAAGGAATCAGTGTTAGAAGTATTGGCAATTTACATGTCCTTTGATGTATGTATACTTTCTTGTTTTGGCTGACTAAAAGCATAACACACGAACGATATATTTCCTTAGTCGCTTTTCATGTGCTTAGTTATCTGTTGGATGATGACGTAAATGTGTATGAGAATTCTTGTCCCCATACTGCGTCTCGTCAACATTTATGCTTCATCTAAATGCTCTATTTGAATGTGGTTCGTTTGTGTATGAGGCATCTAAATACAATTATGTTCGGCTTTTTCGTTTTCTCACTAGGACCACAAAAAGTACTTTTTTTTTCTGGATGCAGATGCGTTTGTTACTAGAATGATTAAATATACATGTTTTCACGGTTTTGGTGTAAAAGTATGTTTTATTGTTTTGGTGTAAATGTTTACGGTTTTGATTAAAAAGTGTGTTTTTGTAGTTTCAGTGGAAAAATGTATTTTGACGAAAAAATGTGTGTTTGACGGGAAATTTTAATTTTACGGTTTTAAAGAAAATATATTTTACAATTTTGTGGGAAAATACGTTTTGTGGTTTTAGCGAGAAATTATCTTTTTTCTAATTTTTACGGAAAGATGTGTTTATGGTTTTGGCAAATAATGTGTTTATACAGAAAGGTTATGGTGGGAACATGCATTTTTGCAGTTTTAATGGAAAATGTATATTTGCGGTTTTGACGAGAAAATACGTTTTTGCAATTTTGGCGGTTTTATGGAAATTGCATTTTGCAGTTTATGTGAAATGTGCTTTTGCGGTTTTTCGTGAAAAAAGTGCATTTTTGTGGTTTTAGAGGAAAAATGTGTTTTTGCAGTTTTGGTGGACAAACGCGTTTTTACGGTTCTGGTCAAAAATACATTTTTACGGTTTTGACGAAAATGTGTGTTAACGGTTTTGAAAAAATATAATTTGCATAAAAATATGTTTTTGGTTTAAAAGAATATGTAGTTTCATGGTATTAAACTAGGGCTAGGACTTATTATCTAGGATCCGAATCCTATCCGAGATCCAATTAGCTCTGAAAATAGGATATACGAAGGAGCCGGATCCAATTAGTAAAATGTCGGATGTGTCGAATCCGGTTATGATATATTGATTTTTAAGTTTGGATATCCGGTTCCAAACTTTTTCAATATATCATATTTTAAATTTTATAATAATTATAGTTGATATATTAATATTTATAATAAATTCGTTTTATAATATTATATTTTAATTTTTATGAACTTATTTCTATTTTTATAAATTTTGTATAAATATTTAATTTAGATATTATATTTAGAATTTAAATATTTTAAAAAGATTTTTTTTCTTAAATATATTTTTAAGGATTTGGATTCAGATCGAGATATTCACCGATAATATAATATTTAGGTGGATATCCGAAACCCGAATATCCATAAAGCATGGATTTAGATTCGTATATTAAAACCATGGATCCAACGAACCCATATCTAGATACTTAAATTTTCTAGATATCCCTTCTCACCCATATTAAACTTAAAAAAATAATTTTTAAAATTTTAAAAGTTATTTTTATCATTTCTAATTTTGAACTGGTCTAAATATATTAAGATGCTCCATAACAACTTAACGAAATGAGTGAGAATAAAAGATGAGTTTTTAAAATCCAGTTGGATGTTATAGTTTAATGTTAACATCGGATGCAAACGAAGATCACCTTCCTTGAATCTTCTTTTTTGAAAAGATATTCATTCTCTGTTATCTCACGTTGCACTCAAACGGCTGGGGTTAATCAATGTCTGAAAAAGGATATATGTACACTTCAAAGCCTGGCCTGAATCAAGACTCAATGCCCCCTACCTGTTTCTCCACACTAGCGTAGATGACATGACACTACTAACACATAATACACATGGAACATTGTATCGTACAACATCAATCACAAAGATTGAACAGACGAATCCGAATGAGGAATCTTCCTACGTTTAAAAAAAAAGATTGCCGTGGTTGCTTCACTTTTTCAACATCACTTGCGTTGCTTCTTCCCTTGTGGTTCTGTCTGTAACTCTCCCTGCAAATGCAAAGTTACAGTTTTAAGAGTCTTGATAAGTAGCAATATGGCTTTGTTTGTAAGTAAATATCAGGGAGTGTGTGCTTACAACTATAGAGAGCTGCTCACGGATATAGGCCATTGATCTCAACATGGCACCAAGTGTATCCCGGGACACCTGAAATTTGACCTCTGATTCTCCTGTTGTTGTCTCAGTGTCTTGTAGCTGGAGTAAGATATACAAAAAGCACACAGTGAAAACTATTTAGTTCAATCAAGAGTCACTAACTTGGAGTAAGACATCCATCTCGGTAACTACCAAAGAGTACCAGACTTAAAACATAAGTATAATCCATTTTCTCATGATATAATGCATCATGAACATGAGTTTTTTATGGGAGCTTAACATGAATGAGCGGATCCGGATTATGTTGGGATAACAAGTCAAACAACATACAAGTTTCCTGCATTGACGTTGTATATGGAAACTAGGGAACAACAAAACAACGGCAATAAACAACTACAAATTAGAGATACTAGAAAGTGACACATAGAACTCAAAGACTTCTTTCTGAACAAGTGAAGACTACGTGAGATGCATACCTTCAAATTGATGACAGCTACTCTATTCGCTGGAGCTGAGAGTTGTTCGCTGATGTAAGCCATAGACCTTAACATGGGTTCAAGTGTAACGCTAGACAGCTGAAACTTGACCTCCATATCTGCTGAGGGAAACTTTCTGTAATCGTGCAACTGAAACACATCATGAAAAAGAATCCTCACTAATGTGGTCAACTACAATTTTGAAGGAAGCAACAGACTATTGGTGGTCACAAATTTGATGTCCCTATACTTTAGTCACTGATGCATAGGCCAATCTCAATTGTTCAAATCTTCAACATCATGATAAATGCAAAAACCAAACAGAAAACGTTTCTGGTTCGTATAATGCACCTTTAAATTGATAACAGCAACTCTACTACCCGGCGTTGTATTCTTACTCTCCATTCCCCAAGTCATTGACTTAAGACAAGGAAGAGCTACCTGTAAGACACACAAGTCAAATTATCACCCAAAACCGATAGAATAAAACAATGACTCTGTGAAAGGTTGTACCATATTCTCAGGGGCACCATCATCTCGGTGAAGGGATACTGGTGCCATACGCGGCAGATTCAAATCAGCAACAGACTGAGCTCTGCCCCCACCATCGTTAAGATTAAATCTGCGTGTCATTTCATCCTGACGCGGCCACAGCAGAGGGGTTGAGTCAGATGCTGATAGTGAGGTCTTCGCTTCAACACTGTTTCCACCACCGTGTGAGCTAGGAAGAGCAGCTCTACCAACATTTTTCCTGACAGCTGAAACCTTCTTTCCACCTTCTCTGAGTGCACCTAAAGCAACATTATAAGTCTCAGGTGTAATTGCCCCTTCCTCAGCATACTTGATGGCCTCATGACATAAATGGTTGTAGCGGTGTATCAAGCCATCACTAACATGCTCATCCATCTCTACAACGCTCTTGGCATTTCTAGTCCACCTTCCGAGAATATAATGTGGTGGCAAGGTGAGTATATTTGTGACAGTAAACACTGTCAGAACGTGTCGACAGAGTATGCCAGAATGCTCAAACATTTGACAGCTGCAGTTTGCTCTCATCTCGGGGTAGAAAAACGACACTATGTAAGCTTTGTTGTCATTCTCAAATTTTGCAACCCTAAATGTGGTGGCCGTACCATCATCATCAATTCTGTTTGCAGTGTACGCAAATGTCTCTACTAACTCTGCCTGAAACTTTTCAAAGATTCTCCGTGTATACAGATTTGCAGCCTGACTCTCCATGGGTGATGGAGTCTTCAAGATTGGAGGCGTGTTGACAGTGTCAAGATCAGCTTCAATCTCCATCTCAAACCAGCTCTCCATAGCCCTTTCGTAGAGCCTAAAGAACATCGGAAGCGTTGTCTGCTGATTCACATACCCGTCAAAAAAAGAAGCTTGGGTAGGAAACACTGCAGCAAAAAAGGAATCCCTGAAATAAACAGGTACCCACTGAGCTCGAGCGTTATATATAGAAGAAAGCCATTCATGTCTTTCTAAGTCATACTTTTCAACAATGGAACTCCAGGAAGTTTCAAACTCCTCTATCGTTTCAGTGAAGTTGATAGAGTTATATAGCTCCACCTGAAAACTAGGATACGCGAGACAGACATGAGCCAGCTTTTCCTGACCTTCTCTTAGTACATCCCACTTATTAATACAGTGACGAGCACCTGGAAATACATGAGCAGCAGCAATCTGTATGGCTCTATCTTGATCAGTAACCACAGAGACAGGAGGGTGGTCTCTCATGGCCGTTAGAAAAGTCTTGAAAAGCCAGATAAAGGAAGCCTCTGAGTCGTCAAGAATGAGAGCACAGCCGAAAAGGATAGCCTGACCATGATGGTTCACTCCAGTAAAGGGCGCAAAAGGAACAAGAAACTGACTGCACCTGTACCTTGTATCTAGCGTAACCGTGTCACCAAAACGAGTATAAGCAATCCTAGACCTCGAATCAGCCCAGAAAACATTAGTCATCTGATTATCATCATCAAGCTGAAGGGCGTAGAAGAAACCAGGGTTCTCTGCCTGCATCCTCTTAAAGTACTCCAAGAGGTTATGCGCATCACGTCCGAGCGTTCTCTTGGAATCCTTAGGAGCAACTCTAGCTTGACTCCCGTCCATGGAAACAAACATCATACCACTAGGCACATTAGATTTGTCGGAACTAGCAAAATGCCTGCGGGGACGAAGACAGTGGAGCGTGTTGGGACTTGCTAATCCATGGCTATGCTCTTTGACGAACTTGGTGACAACCCATTTAGTGTCACCTTTGAGCTCTATCCTAAGCACTGCATCGCAGATTTCAACAGGCCTTCGTCTCGACCTTTTGCTACTACACACGAATTCTCGAGCATTTGAATCGGTGACCGTAAGGAGCTTGGAAGTAAAGAGAGCTGCCTAGCGTACTCGTCATAGAAAGATTTGGCTTCCTTGTCAGAATCGAACTCCATGCCAACACATGGCTCTGCAACTCCCAATGAATTCTCCATCTCATGATTTACCATTGGGTCAACCAAATGAATATCATCCATCTTCTCACTAAATAGTTATAGGATGGAACTAGGGTTTTTCAATCTGTCTTTGAGATCCACGAATTCCTAGAAAAGGCAGAAACTTTTAAGTTTACAGACAAAAGAGAGTATGGGAATCGAACAAGGTTTTACCTTAATGAGCAACGTTTCAAGAGACGCCGAATGAGAGTGAGAATGAAAAATAAAAATTAATTTCCTAGGGTAAAATATAATGATTTCTTTCATAATCATCCACAAAACTGTGACAAAAAAAAAACGTCCACAAATTTACTAGTTGCAAAGCTAACAACAACAATTCCAAACGTGTATATTTTAGTTGTACAATATCTATATTTTTTCCGTTTCACAAAAAAATGTTATTTTAACAATTTTATATAAAAAATATCATTCAGAGTTTTAATACACATTGTAAGTTATACATATTTTACCCTTCAATATAAATTATAGACCTATTTTAATTTTAGAAAAATATTTAATCATCCCAATGACTATCAACTACATTTAAAAAGTCTAAAAGACAATAAATATTATTATGAGTATTAACAATTTTTAATCTATTTTTCAGTTGATATGAAGAATGTCAAAATGATACTATTTATAAGTGAGTCATTTACAGAATTGGACAATTTTTCAGTTTAATTACAGGGAAGATCAGAAGTTGCTACTAAAGTAGTTTTTAGGTGATATACCAGTTTATCCTCCAAAAGGTGAAAAAAAACAAGGTTATAAAAGTATTTATGTTTCTTGTACTTAGTTAATGCAGTTAGTTTGGTTGTGTAATTTGTTCGGTTACTGACGGGTACGAGGGAGACAGTAAATTGAAGTTTGTTTTTTTAATTGGGTCCGTAAAAAGTAACTTCTTCAGGAGGAGTTCATCTTCGGATTTGGGAACGGAGGTTGTTTGAGACAGTGAGAAAGAAAGTGCCGGAGACTTACGAGGAAGACAATAGCGTCTAGAATGAAGCGAGCGATGAAGGGCAAAGCCAAAGGTTGGTACTTTCATTGTTTCCTAATTCAGAATTTGTGTGCGTATTTGTTTTTATTCCGTTCCTGATTTTGTTGCGGTTATTCGATATATTGGTCGTCGGTAAGCAGAGGTGGCGAAACCTGAAGATGAAGTTGTTAACGAGAGGTTACCGTCGAGGTTGTTTTCAACGGATCGGTACCCGAGCAAGAGGCTGAACTGTAACTCATCTTTGGAGTACCTTCTTCTGGTGAGGGATGTGCTTGAAGGCACTGGAGAGATGGAGAGGCTTATGGGTTCGTGCTTTGGCCACTTGTTTAGATTGCCGGTGAGAAGGTGTGCCTTTTCGGCAAAGCTTGTGCATGGCCTACTTACTAGACAATTAGTAAGTAAGAAGAGGTTTGAATTGTGGACTGTATTTGGTGGGGAAGCCATTAAGGTTTTCTTTGAGAGAATTTGGGCATGTCACTGGCCTTCCATGTGGGGAGTTTGAAGATGGATATGTCATAGATTACCAACCAGCAACAAGGAAAGAAGATTTCATGTACTGGGATAAGTTGTTTGATGGGAAGCGCAATGTGTCGATTGCAGACGTGGTAGCTATGGTTGCTAGAGATGGAGGGATGTCGGCAGGAAGGAAACTTCGACTATGTCTTCTAATTATAGTGGACGGAGTATTATTGGCAACAACGCAGAACCCGAGCCCGTCGTTGAAGAATGTGAAGCTGGTTGAGAATGTCAAGAATTTTCTTGCTTTCCAGTGGGGGAGAGAATCATTTTGGTGGACTATTAGCACAATGATCCCCCGAAGAAGGTTATTGGCAAATGTGAGGACCCCCTTGGTGAGTTTTGCAACAAATTAAGACAGAAAACAAAAATCCTGGCTGGATTCCCGCTGGCTCTGCAGTTGTGGGCCTTGGAAGCTATTCCCGTTTTGCTTAGGCGTTTAGGTGGAAGCAACGATGTGAAGATGATTAGTTATGTGGGTGAGAAGCTACCACAACACACAGGTTTGGTTTTGGCGGACGTGCTAGATGCGGAGCATGATTCACAGGTCTGTATATGGCTTTTTTACGTATAAGCATCCTAAGTGGCCTATTTTGAGCAGATAGTCGTCCATTTGTTCTATATATTTAACTGTAATTGGGTCCAGCTTAGGTAGCTGTCCATATCATCAGGAAAAATAGTTGTACATCATGGCTTAGGTGCACATATAGTGGCGCGCTTTAGCCGTCCAAATGTTCGGCTGAGGAAGTTGTACATATGTTCAGTTTGACTAGTAGTCTAAACACTGTTAATAAGGGTATGTGTTTTCCTGTGGTATCTGTGATTGCAGTTTGCTGTACAACCAATGGTGGAGCGTGCTGAGGAGGAGCCTAATGGGTGTGGGGAGTTTGACAATGAGATATTTGATAGGAAAGTGTCTACCCTGGTTGAACTAGTGGAATCTGGACATAAATTCAAGAAATGGGAATGGGGTGGCGGGATGGAACTGAGCCTAAGTACGACCACGTGCATCATAGGGGGAAGAAAAGGAAAACACAAGGTGGAGCAAGCAACTTACAAGAAGGGCCAGATTTGAAGCAAAGGCGGCTAAGCCGGTATTTCAGTCGGATAGTAGATGTTGATGCTGTCAAATATGAAGGTCTAAAGCTTGATGTAGAAAATTTGAAGGCAGAGGTGGCCGGACTGAAGAAGGTAGTTGAAAAACAGGGTAGGTGGCTACGGAAATACAAACCCACAATGAAAGGCAAGTTTTCCAGCATCCAGCTTGGGGGGTTGCGTAGGAAAAAGAGGGTGTATGAAGAGACAGAGCCTAGAGGGCTGTTTAACGATTGTAACCCTAGAGATGCTCATAATTCAAGTGGGGAGAAGGGTCCTGTGGTTGACGATAAAAATGAGGAGAAGGGGGAAACATCTAAAGAAGGAGATGCTAATAATACAAGTGGGGAGTGTAGTGAACATGCAGATGAGGTGGGCATCTGTTCTAGGTAAGATGAAAGGAGATTTCGTTCCTCTTCATTGTGCAGAAAGGGGGAAACATCCCAAAAGAAGGGAATGGTGTTTTCTGGAAGTGGCACAAACGTTTTCTATGTAACTGAGGATGAGGTACCGAATAACCAGGTGTTTGGGGCGGGGGTAGTAGTGGCTAATGCTTACCCACTGACTTATGTTAAGAAGGATAACGGTGTTGGGTCTGAGTTAGGACAGGATGGGGCCCCTGTTAATTGTGGAACTGAAGTTGTAAGTTTCTTGTCCCATTTTTAGTAGTTAAACAAGAATATTTATTGTATTTAGTAAAAGGAAGTGGTGGTTGCAGGATTTCGGTGAGCTAAATAAACTTGTAGGTGTAATAACACGGGGAGCAGAGCGTGCCGCAGCTGAACAGAAGGTGAACACCATGTTTCGATGGACTTGTATTGTGAGTAGGTCTTAAGTAAGGAAATTTTGTATAGGTTGCTAAGAACAAGGATGGAAGTTCGGCGGAGGAAGTTGTAGATGACGTGGAGGGGAAGAGTGGTGTAGATGCTGAAGCTAAGGATGAAGCAACAAGGAAGAAGGTAAAAACATGAGTAAATTTTTTTGGGGTCTACAGGGCTTGGACTGAATGTGGCTGTGTACATATTCTTGAGTGTTTGTGTGGACAGGTTGTTAAGTGTACATTTGCCAAAAAAGATTGGACTGAATGTGTCTGTTTTTTCATGTTCGTGTGTAGAATGACGATGAGAAAGAAGATTTTGAGAGGGAAACGAATGAAAAGGGAAAGGTTAAAGATCAAACACTAGGGGTATGTATATATACGTTTTGGTTGTACATGTGTACGCCTGTCTGTATTTGTACATACATTAAGACATTGTATTTTTTTTCGGTTTTTCTAGTGAAGGTGTCGGCTTCCGCAGCAATTGAGATTGGTGTTGATGGCAGCGATTCTGAGAGTGAAGATTCTGATACTGACAAAATGAACATGGAAACGAATGAACATGGAAGTGATAAAGCTGTAACACAAGGGGTATGTATTAATGTTTTTTAGGTGTACATGTGTACGACAGGAGGTGATTGTACATGCACACATTATATTGTATTTTTTGGAGTATATGGTAATGCCATGTTGTATGTGCAGATTGGGGCAGCTGATGAGGAGAAAAAGGGAGGAGATGATATGGATAGGAACCTAATGGGGGAGGTAAATTGAATGTTAATTTAGTTGTTAAGTCTTTTTGTTCTGGATTTGACATATTTTTGGACTGGTGAAAAGAACGCTGATGAGGACAAGGAGGGGGCAGGAGAAAGAAGTGAAGATACTTCCATCGAAAATGAAATAGCAAGGATTCCAGATGAGGTGGAAGAGGAGCAGAGTGACAATGATGAAGTGACTGAGGATGGAGAGAAGAAGGTATTGGATGTAAGTGACTCGTCGCCTTGTCCGAGGAGCGAAAAACATAAACGCGGTTGAGAGCGAAGCAGATTTGGCCTCTCTTTTGATGGCTAAGGTTCCTTTTTCTTTGGAGAAAATAGTACCAGAAGTAGAGGATACTGATTACTCTTTCTTTGAGAATGTCCTGCTTGTGAACCCAAAAGTGTAAGTGAGACTCATATATCTTATTAATGGATGATGAATATTTATTTGACTTGGGAAACTGTTGTTGCAGGATGCATTTGAATGCTGGGAATTTCGATCTTGACAATCAGTTCTTCCTCGACCTTGCTAAGTCTCAAAAATGGGTGACAACAACGGTGAGTACTTGTTAGGTAACATTGATGGCTGTAAATGAAATTTATTTGTCTGCTAAACTTGGTTGTTGTTTATTTGAAACAGCATATGGATGCATTAGTGGAGTATGTGGGGGGGCAGACATGCGGAAATCTTGAAACAAAAGCGATGTCTTTTTATCCCTCCTTGGTTTGTTGCACATCGGCAAGGGAAGACTCGGTGTTTTAGAGCAGCTAAGTTCAACAAAGGAAGGGTAGTAGGTGATGCTAAACTGACAGGGTTTCCTAACAAAGGAAGGGAAAAAATGGGGTGCGGATGTCGATACTTTGGTACATGCCAATGATTTGGGATGACTGTCACTGGGTTGGGCTGTGTATCAGTCTGTCAGATTGGCGTGTGCTGGTTCTGGATCCTAACCCAGACCTAAAGAAGATGGCAGAGGTGTGGGTATTGATGGAAGGAGTTGCAATGATGCTCCCTTATTTGGTGCAAAATGTCTGTGCACCCCAATCCGATGGGTCTTACGGCTTGGATCCTTTTGTAGTGGAAAGAATGGGGGGTGCATACCAAAACCAGCGTAGTGGAGATTGTGGACCAGTTGCCATTAAGTTTATGGAGCTACATGATTTAGGGAACCCACATCCTAAGATGGATGGTTTGACAGACAAATTGGTGGATATCATGAGGAAGCAGTATGCAATGGATATGTACAAGGATTGGGTTGTACCACTCTATGTAGACTAATGTAGTAATGTTTTTTTTTGGGTTGAAGACTTTGCAAACTTATTTATTTATTTTGGATAGTGTACGGAGTTATTTCGGTATGGTATGGACGTTATAAGATTAATGGATGGTATTTTAATGTGTTTCAGTTGATAGTTTGATGTGTCCCGTGGGTAGAAAGCAGGTGGATAATACAGTGTACAAATGGACGCTAAAATTTGGGTGTTCCAGTTGTACGCTTACTGTAATGTACATGTGTACGGTTCAGTTAAGTCAGACAATATATGTTTGAAAAAGTAAAACAATTTCTAACAAGTTTTACAATACTTGTAAATTAACCTAAAACTTGCTGGTTGAGGGTGAGGATATAGCATTCAATAAAACAAAGAACTTGGTGGGGGGGGGGGGGGGGGGGGGAGGGTGAGATATATGAATACAATTCCTTAAGTTGGGACCAAGACATGAGCACGTCCTGCATTGTGTGTGATGGTGAAATTATTTCCCTGATAGCTTTATGTTGTACATTGTGTAGCAAGCCTGGTGAAAGATATATGATAGAAGGAGCAGATTTCCGTTTTGGACAAGGCGATATTAGGTGTCCAAAGGTACATCGCTAAAACGTACAAGTGTGCGGTAACGGTGTGGTGTACAACGTGAAGTATGCATGTACTAATGTAGTAATGAAATAATATAGTAATGTAGTAATGAAATAATTAATCACCCAGATTGTTTGCGCAACCTGCAAACCCAATACATGTTAAAGAAAATTATTACATGTAAATTTGCCAAAAAACAAAATGAACTGAAGATTGTTGACCGAGGGTGAATGCGCTATCCAAAAAGTAGGTCCTGTGGATATAGGATTCACCACAGTCAAATAGGGACACTGCAATTGGTTCGGTTGTGACCCGGATACCCCACACCACCCACATTTGTTAGGAACTAGCTTCTTCTTCTTTGGGGCCTGTAATAGAAAGCAAAAGTTAAAGTTTTGGTCCTGTAAAGAGATTTAAAATGGCAGGTGGAGGTGAAAATCTTACCGGTATCTCGCCCGTTGATTCAACACGCTTATCCTTTGGGCGTCCAGGTGGGCGTCGAGTTTGTGGAGGAAGAATGGAGACATATTTGATCGAATCGGGGATAACATGGTCTCCAAAGGGGGCCTCAGGGTATATGACTCCCGCGTATGTGTCAATCCATGACTTTACTTTGTAGCAGTCTCCGAAAAGCTGGACATAGGGGAGTCCTATAGAGTCTGCAGCCAACAGTGCATGCCCGCAAGGGATATGCAGCTTCTGGAAGACTTGACAGGTACACACTTTTGACTACAGCGAAACCGTGTTGGGATGTCCAAAAACACCCTTAATTTGGTAGCTCCAGTCAGTGATGTTTTGATATCTTACTGCCTTTGGTAAGCCTGATGTGTGTCTCCATAACCTTCTCAACCTCAGGTGTAACAAAACCCTTATACTTAGCTGATTTGGTCCTTCTCGCAGAGAACCAGCGAGTCAACATGCGCTGTATGAACATGAACAACTCAATTATAGGAGAAGATCTAGATTTGGTAAGAGCATTATTGAGTTGTTCAGCAATGTTGCTGGTTAGAAGGTTGTAACGATTTCCTGGAAAGTACGTCCTGGACCATTTGGCAGTGCCAATTCCTTCAAGGTATTTTGCGCAAGCACCATTTGCTTGCCTTATTTTCCCGAAGCACAGGTCAAAATCTCTTCGCCGGTAACTGAATGCAGCCTCACAAACCATTTTTGCTAGGCCTTTGTTTTTGTATCGGGACACAACATTACGCATTAAGTGGACTATGCATGCTCCGTGGTGGGCCTTTGGAAACACTACTCGCTTGGCTTTGATAATGGAAGAGTGACGGTCTGAAATGATGGAAAGATAATTCGAATCAGCAATTATCCTTTCAAGCTTGGTGAAAAACTATGTCAAGGCATGCTCAGTTTCCCCATCAACAACAGCAAAAGCCAAGGGAAAAACTTGGAAATTAGCATCTTGACCGCTCGTAGGGAGAAGTACCCCTTTGTATTTCCCCGAAAGGTGTGTGCCATCAATAACAAGAACATGGCGTAGACGACGGAAACCATGTATTGAAGCTCCAAAAGCAAGAAAGGCATACAAGAAGCGTGTGTTACCTTCAAAATCAAGCTAAGTTTCAATTGCAGTTACAGTGTCGGGGTTGGTTGATTTGAGCCTCTCAAAATAGGAGACCAGATTAAGATAAGAATCCTCAGCTTTGCCAACTATGTCATCTACCGCTTGTTCTTTAGCCCTATGGCATTTCATGTATGAAGCAGAAATGCGAAGGTCTTCCAAAACCAATTGCTGGAGCTGTAGAGATTTAGGACCGTTGCTGGGTTCACTGTAGCGAGAACGATAGACATGTGGCAATGACTTTTGATGTGGCCTTCTTCCTATAAAGGTTTCGCGTTTCCAAAGTGCAAGAGTGGAGTAGCTGAGCTTTTTTATAGTGTAGTAACCACAATTCGTTAGCTCTTTTGCAAATATGCGCCAGTCGCAACGAGTATCATGACAACTCAGAACAAACGAATCCCTGGTCGTCCGAGATTGCCTAAAATAAAATTGTTGCTTGATTGCGTATATAGCTAGTCCAATTTGACAGTCTTGCTTCGTTGCATATAGTTTCCCGACAAATGGTTCTTCGTCATTGTTGTCTATATTCAAGTCAGGTACATCTTCAGCTTCATATGCAAGGTCATCGAAAGTGGTGGGATGTCAAATTCCTCATCACTGATCTCTGAGAGTGGCCTCGTCTCACGCACTGGAGGGGTCGGGTGGGGAGGTTGGGGCGACTTTGACGAAGACGGCTTTGTTGTACATGTGGACGGGGTATGTTGCTGTCCACGTGGATAACCAGAATGATAGTCACTAGGAGAGGATGTACATGTGGACGTCGAAGGTTGTTGTCCATGTGGACGTCGAAGGTTGCTGTCTGGTTCAGCTTCCAATAGGTGGGTAATTCTCCGGATACAAGCATAGTATGGTCAAACGCATCGCTAGTGGTGCAAGGAATGATATGTGGAGCAGTTTTCGGAACATGGATGCCAGCCATGACCTCCGCAGCATCAGAACCGCTCAAGTCGTTGTCGAGCAAAGGGTCCCAGAAGTCATGGTCGTATCCACGCGGTTGGACTTCTTCAATGCATGGAGGCAATGAAGTCTCTGAACCATTTCCCTCTTCCTCTTCGAACTTCCAACTGTCAGGAATGTTGTCAGGATCTTCTTTGAACATCTCTTGTAGCAACTCATCTCCACATGAAATTGTTTCATCGATAAGTGAGAAATGAGGTATCTTCGATGGAAGTCTCTCAGGGCTGGTGGCTGTCTTGTTCGGTTGTGTAGGCATAGGTTCCAGGAAATCATCATCATCAAAAAGGGAAAACCCAAGAATTTTTGACGGCAGCAGTTGAAGGTGGGGAGGTACAGCTTGAAGGGGGACAGGGACCAGGGAAACGGTTGAAAAAGGTGGTATTTTTTTTGATAGGTTGGTTAGGCGTAGTGAAAGGGAAAAAGTTCTCATCTGCTTGGCTTTGGTTGTATGTTGCAGGTTCTGGTTGTCTGTTGAAGGTGACAAACAGATTCATTCACTTGTGAGCTTCAAAATGACGGTTGAAGTACGAAACAGACCCATCGTGGGTGAGCATTACCGGCGGTGTTGAAATACCTGTGGCAAAATCCTTCGTGTTCGGCAGCCAATAGCTCAGTGAGAGAGACTGGGAAACTGCACTGTTCGCGAAGAACTCCTTCAATACATTTTTATGGAGTTCAAGCAACGACATTCCGGCACGAATTGTGACGATCCTTGACATGTGCTGCTTGTCGATAAAGAATGTCCAGATCCCATCTTCGGAGGGCTTTCATTCGCCAGCGATAACCATACAGTGCTCTTCCATTGGATGGAATAAGTCTACAAGAAAGAAAAAAACATGGGTTAGTTGCATCGAATTACAGAGCAAAAAGAAGATTAACAAAGGTTAGCTCACCAAACTAAGATTAAAATCCGGTAAAATAAGAACACTTTACAGGTTAAAGATCAAAAGATCTTTGTTAATCGACAAGAAAAAAAACAAGGAAGAAAGTGGATTATGGGAAGTTGTCCTTTCCAGATCTGGGTAAGTGAATCTCAGCCATCGAAATAGAGACAAGATCAACGGTTGGGATTTAAGCCTGCCAAAGCTGGTTTTAGTTAGGAAATAATGGAACTACTAAATTGGAGGTTAGTTACTTAATGGCCAACTAAATTAGTTAAAAAAGTGTGTCTCTATATAAATGTGTCCTACAATGTAATTAAAGTCATACAAAGTGTCCTAGGTTGTAAATGTTTCTTTATAAGTTTGAGAGAGTACATGCTTTAAATACATAATTCGACTAACATATATGTTGGAGGTGGATTGCACACCCCTATCAATGGCCACCCGATTCTGAGACAAGCCCACTCTTAATCTAGGTCCAGTAAGTAAGATCGGTTCAGCTGGTTATAAAGGTATATGGGTGACGAAAGCGACATCACGAGTTCACGACCCATATCGCTAGCAAGCATGCCAACGGTCAAAGCAGTACAAATGAGTCAGTGATTTGCATTTAATGCCTTAGGATGAAGCAAGCTGAACCTGCGTCGAAAAGAATACGTGTCCTCACTCTTACACTGACCGAATATATGACCTCATCACAAAGGCTGACGAGCTTTCTTTCGTCAGATTCGAAGAGCTTTTCGTCTATAAAAGAAGACTTTTTCCAACCGAGCGAAGGACCGACTTTTTCCTGAGCGAACTAAAATAAAATTAACTTAGCGATCTCAATACTCTGTAAGAGCGAACTCGATTAGAACGTCGACCTCGCCTCACTTTGTAATTTTCCTTTTGTACTTCGATTTTCTTCTAATACAAACAACATCTCCGACCTATTTTGTCCCTAAATCATATTTAATAACCTTTAAACATATTTGCGAACTCACACTTCAACATTTGGCGCTGTCTATGGAGACAAATCATGAATCTCTCAACTCAAAGAAGCATTTCAAAAAGATGGAGGCTGCATGTACAAACCCAGAGATTAAGATAGCAAAACATGAAGACCCGAGCAACACATGGGAAGCGATGTTGCGGTCACCGCTGCTAGGCGCACCCATAACCCCTCTAGTAGAAAACCAGGAAAATGAGAAAAACATGCGAGATAACCTGGACACCAAAGGAAACGTTCCACAAGAAGAAACCGCGCCACCCATTCAAGAGCAAGAAAGCATCCCTTCGATCCTACAACTGTTGCTTGATCCGTGCTCAAGTTACCCTAGATATACTGATTACTCTCTCAAATAAGAGGCTCAACTGTAGTACTTAGGGATCAAATCCACAAAGACTCTAAGATTACACAATAGATTTATTGTTTTTTTAATAAAGCTAAACAAAGATTGTAGTGGCTTCTAGCCCTTGCCGTTTATCGGCTTTTATATGTATAACACCCCGACTGCCCACAGCTAATGGGCCACCCACGCCCACTCTCTCGGCCCGTGGGCCCCATCCCGTTCTGACGGTCGGTGCGTAAATTTTTCAAAGGCTCGAAATCATTGTTTACTGACCCTGCAATCACCACCCGACCTTTCCTCGTGTTTTGGCCTCACTCCCACGGTATCGCGAATCACTTCCCGATAGGTCACCCATCCTTTCACTACTCCAGCATTAACACGCTTAACCCTGAAATTTTAAACGAATGTGTGACGGAAAAGGTAAGTCAACTTTGGTGACATATGTAGCCAAATCAATTATATTAAGTCTTTCCACATATACCAGAAATCAGGATGTTACAATTCACCCCCACTCACAGAGCGCAACGTCCTCGTTGCGCACCACAACAGGTCTCAAGACGCCTCTCGGGTCAGAGCCGAGATGGCTAACCAGCTCTGATACCAAATTATAACGCCCCGACCACCCACAGCTAATGGGCCACCCACACCCACTCTCTCGGCCTGTGGGCCCCATCCCATTTTGACGGTCGGTGCATAAATTTTCAAAGGCTCGAAATCATTGTTTATTGACCTTGCAATCACCACCCGACCTTTCCCCGTGTTTTGGCCTTACTCGCACGATATCGCGAATCACTTCCCGATAGGTCACCCATCCTTTCACTACTCCAGCATAAGCACGCTTAACCTTGGAGTTCTAAACAGATGTGTGACGGAAAAGGTAAGTCAACTTTGTTGACATAGATAGCCAAATCAATTATCTTAAGTCTTTCAACATATATAAGAATTTAGGATGTTACAATATGGATCATGCTTTTTATTTCAAAAAGAGTTTCAAGAATGTTTGGATTTTTGTTAAGTGTAGAGGGAAGGATTCAAGTTGTCATCCTGCTCCTTACCTTTTTATGGATCATCCTATTCGTTGCTTGTCCGAGATGTTTGAGAAGTTCTCAAAGTTTTGAGAGAATTTAGATGCGGACGAAGAGACATGCTTTCAGGATGTCATATCTTTTGATATCATGTCTTGAGACGTTAGAGACCAGTGTGCATGGTTGAGGGTAAGACCTAGGTTTACTTTCGGTTTGAGGCTTTGCGATGACTAATCGGCTTTCGTTTTGCATGTTGCGATTTTAACCTGACTCCGTTCCGATTTAAAGTCCGCGATAGGTTCTCGGCTTATACGACTTGTCTGGTCGGAGTCGAGCATCTCTCCGGAGACAATTTTTAATTCATCCGGAAGTGATGACCAAAATTTTTGATTTCGTTTATTGCGCGCTATTTATCCTAGTTGGATGTATGAGGATCTACCCCTTAGGATGAATCTAAATGCGTTTGTTTAGGGTGGCTAAAGTGCTCGACGGGGCCAATCGCGAGCGTTCGTAATTTATAGTCATGGATGGACTGGGAGCATTTTCTCGAAGATCTAGGTGACATTTCGCTTACTCTTTCGAAAACATACTTGTGCTAGTAACTTTCTTGAGTATGTGAGACCGGGGTCTCGTGTTCTGGTCGGGAGTTGGAATCGAAGATGCGAGTGAGATATGTTTGTGAAGGATTTTTAATGGTTGGTGGAATCTGTTGATCCCGGTGATGCCTTAGTTGATGTGACGAAGTTTCTTTGCTTGATACGTTAGTGTGGAGTTGATCCGTTTTGAGGCAGGACGATTTTTCATGAGTTTGCTTTTCGGGTTTGTAAAATGATCATTTTGCTCGCATATGGATGTTTTCCAAAAGTATCACGAGATGTTTTTCGAGCTAAGAGAAACTTTGTGATATTTTAATGAAGTCTTTATTGTCAAAAAAAGTTTCAAAAATATTGAGTACAATGCGAATATTTTAGTATGCGGGAATATACAAGTATTCGTATATGTACCCACTCCCCCCCCTTTTGGAGAGGAGGATAGCTGAACTCTTATTTTGGTGAGCTGCCAACGTACTTTTCCGGAGATCAAGCCATCTCGTAGTTCTGCTTTTTGTGCGAGTGTGTTTACTCGGCTGTTGTGTTTACGTCGATCGTGTTAGTCGCAGGATCGATGTCTTTTGTCGGGTTTGTCTCCTCCGGTTGGATCGAAGCGTTGGGCTCTGGAACTTGTTGTTCTTTGGCCGTGGCTTGAGTTGACGACTCTGGATTGTCTTCTTCTGAAGTGTTTTTGGTCGGTGACTGAGTTAGCCTCGCTCGTTTGAGCTTCACCATTGCGGTGGTCGTGATTTGCCTCAGCTTATGTTCAGTCAGGAAGAAACGTCTCAACTGTTTCTGGCATCCCAGATCGTGGCTATTCCATTATGAGTCGAGAATTTGATGCCCAGGTGATAATTCGACGGGACTGACTACATGGTGTTTAACCAAGGTGTGCCCATAATGACATTGTAGATGGCCGGGTGGTCGACGACCGCGAAGTCAACGATCTTGGTGACTTCTTTCGCCACGACTGGTAGTTTGATAGATCTGAGGGTCATTGACACCAGCCTGAGAAATCGGTCAACGGCTTGGGTGATGGTACAACTTCTCCTAGCTTGATGGGATTGCAGTGGGGCTGATCGATCCTGTCGGCTTCTTCTTCTTCGAAAGTGATTGCTCTTTTTGGAATGTCCCGGGGTGAAGAGCAGTTGGACGAATTTGCGCTCGTCTCAGCCTTACGCCGATAAACCTTGATGGCTGAAACGGTGTCGTGGCAGTATTGCGATCCCCCAATGATCATGTTAACTCTGCGATGGTTATTGTGGTTACCCTTCTCGTCCTGCCTTCTTCCGAGCTTTTATCCTGATTGGTTTCCCCGGGAAGGGTTCTCCGTTTGAGGGGCTTGTCGTTTTTTGGAGGGCGGTTTGAATCACGGAAAAGGTCTTTCACACTGGAAACTTCAGAAAGTTCTCCCGCGATCTGTTTTGCGGCCAATCTGGCCCTAAGAACTTTGCAGTTGATGGTTGAGTGGCTGCGAGCTTGATGGAAGTCACATAAGACATTCTCGTCGTAATTCGGATTCCGGGTCCATGTGTTTCGTGTCGTCCAGCCTTGCTCCGATACGGAGTTGATGGCATAGTTATGTGCTCCATGGGTTTCTTCTTTCTCCCGATGAACGTTCTTGTCGATGCGAGGGTTTTTTGTTTTCGACTTCTGATCCGAACCTGGATACTTTGAAGATGTCTTGGTCGTTTTATGATTTCGCGATAAGACCTTTGTCTCCTCTTTGATGATTATGTAGTCCTGGCTTTGTGGAGCGCGTCATGGATCGTACGCGGCTTCTCTAGAGTTATCCACTTCCTGAACTTCGACTTGTACCAGAGCGTCTTTCGGAGCGCGTCTATGGCCACTTTGTTGCTAATTTTGTTAACTTTTGCCATAACTGTCTTGAACCGTTTTTGAAGTCACCGAGAGATTCGTCCTCTCCCTAGGATAGGCTCGAGAGGTAGACGTCGGGGGTTTCTCGATCTATGAACATAGAGTACTTCTTGCGGAACTCCGAAGCGAGTTGGCAGAAGCTTTCGATTGAATTTCACCTTAGGCGCGAGAACCATTCGAGTTGTGCCCCTCAAAGATTTTCGACAAAGAGGCGGCATTCGCCGGCGTCTCTTTCACTTTTTCTGAACTTGGCTCTTCCAATCGCGATCTGGAAAGCCTGAAAGTGTGCCTTTGGGTCAGTTGTACCGTCGTAAGGCGTCTCCTTTATCTTTCCAGGATCCGAAACTCGAGTTTTGGTGATGCGAGTTGGAAAGGATGTTTTCTTAGCCTCTTCGAGTAGTTGATCGATCACTGGTGTAGCGCTAGTAGCGTGATGGATTTGAGATTTTACCTCTCTAACCTCTTCTACCGTTTTCATGAGATGATTGCAGAAATCGCGGATCTCAGAATCTTTGCTGGCGGATTTCCGAGCTTGTCAGCGTTTGCCGCGAGTGTTCCGAGTTTGCTTCTCGGCCAGTTCTTCTTGTTTGTCCTAGAAGATGGCTTGTTCTTCTTCGGTCATAGGATTTTTGAACTGGGATTCTTTAGGAGACGCACAGCTCCTCGTACGACGTGGATGCACGTCCGTTTCTTCGTCTATGGGTTTGGACTGACTGCTGGAACCCACCTCGACGCGCTCGATTTCACCTTCTTCTTTTTCTTACTCAATATGGGGAAGATCCACCGTATTTTTCCGTGCTGGCACATGAGTAGTTTCATCGAGATTTTATTCAGACTGTTTTCCTTGTGCGTTCCTAGATCGGTCCAAGGGAGTTGCGAAATCGAGTCTTCTTCCGCGGATTCTGGTTGCTCCATGCGTAAGAAAGGCCCTGGTTCTTCAACTTCTCCTTTGGCTCGATTTCTTTCTTCAAGTTAACACGGATCAATCTAACTCTCAGCCACCATCGCTCAATCAAACATGTCAGCTCACGATTTCAAAAACCAACAAACTCACAAAAAAAACGTCGTCGAAGACAACGTTGAAAACTTTCCAGCAACGAACATCACTGTGGTTAACGCCTACGCAAAACACTGCAGGTTTGAGTAGGTTAAGAAGATGTTCTCGACTTTCGAAAACAACTCGGTAGAACAAGACAAGGTCATGAGCTCTCTCATTAAGAAGATTGAAACCCTAACACCAAAGTGCACATGAGCACGGCATATCACCCGCAAACGGATGGGCAATCGGAGGGGACGATCGAATCCTTAGAGGATTTGTTGCGGGCTTGTGTAGTGGATTGGGGTAAACTATGGGAGAAACATTTACCACTAGCTAAGTTTGCGTACAACAATAGTTATCACTCAAGTATTGGAATGTCACCGTACGAAGCTTTGTATGGTCGTCTGTGTCGAACCCCGTTGTGTTGGATCAAGGTGGGGGAGGGGCGAGATCTCTCCCCAGGGGTGATAAAAGAAACGATAGAAATGATTAAGTTTGTCAAGGAGAAAATGAAGGAGGCCGAAGATCGGCAGAAGAGCTATGCAGACAAGCTGAGGAAGGAACTGGAATTCCAAGTGGGGAGATGGTTTACTTAAAAATAGTGACGTTTAAGGGAAATGACATAACGACAAAGATAGGGAAGCTGCAGCCGAGGTATATGGAACCGTTTATGATCGTAGAACGGGTTGGGCCAGTGGCATACCGTTTGGAATTGCCCGACGAACTCCATTCATTCCATGATGTGTTCCATGTGTCTCAACTGAGGAAGGTGGTAAGGGATCAGACACTGATTGTCTCACAGCCACCTGAAGATTTGGATTCCGGTATGTCGACTCATGGTAAACCAATACAAGTGACAAGGCTTCCAGACAAGAAAATTAGGAGGAAAAGAGTTCCTATGGTTGAAGTTGTATGGGAGCGTGATGGGATACGTGAGACTACAAAAGAGCATGCGAGCATGATGAGGGGTGAGTATCCAGAGTTATTTGAGACCGAAGTGGATGAGCAGATGGTGGATGCGGATTCGGGGAAGAATTCCTCTTGAGTGGGGGAGAGTTGTAACGACCTGCTCCCGAAGTATTTTTATTTATTAAAGAATAAGATCGAGGAGAGGTTTCCTAAGAGAGGAAAATAATTTAAGTGTTGGAACACTTGTATTCGTCAAGAATGGAATAAGAACTCGATTTTCTCTAAGTATCGAATTGTCCTAGCTAACTACGTATTATTAACTAAGACTAAATGGCGATAACTGATCATTAAATGATCAGAGTATAAGCAACGTATCGATGGACCATGTAGCCAATTAAGGAAAGTTCGGTCCTTAGAGAATGCGGGTTCAAAGGAGATGGAGAAGGAGTGCGAGGCATGTCGGATTCGGAGGACCCCCATAAACCACTAGACGAACCAGAATATGGTTTGCATTCGACCCTGACTTTAGACGTCGCCTAATCAAAAACAAGGAGCTCGACAGATAACGACCAGACTAAAAAAAGATATAAGAGAAGAGAGAGAGGAATTGTGATACTTATAGCCAAATTGGGAAAACAAAGAGTCACATATCTGACACGAAAAGACGTTCCTTTTCCCGTATGACAGCATTATACGACCAGACAAGTGGCGACAGTCACCTCGATTCCCAGAACCACGCCAAACAACCAAAAATTTTCTTCGGATTCAAGAACTCTCCAACGATCTAGGGGGAGGCTCATTGTTGGAGGTGGGGCTGCGCACCCCATCAATCCTGGCCCGGTTCTAGGAAAATCCCACTCTTAATCTAACCAAGTAAGCTCGATAGCTCGCTTGTAAGGGTATGGGCGACGAAAGCTACTGGACGAGTTCGCGACCCAAACTGCCATCAGGCGAATATGAACCTGAGTCGCAGAGAATATGTGACCTCACTCTGACACGGATCGAATATATGCACTCATCACAAAGGATGACGAGCTGTCTTTTTTTTTTTGGAGAGCTTTTAGTCCCTAAAAGAAGACCTTTCCCAACCAAGCAAATGGCCGACTTTTCCCTGAACGAACTCAGATAGAATTAACTTAGCGATCTGAATACTCTATAAGAGCGAGCTCGATTTTAAAGTCGACCTCGCCTGACATTTATAATCTCCCTTTTGTACTTCGATTTTCTTCTAATACAAAAGAGATTTCTGACTTATTTTATCCCTAAATCATCTTTAATCATCCTTTAATCATATTCCCAAACTCACACTTTAACAATATATATACATATATGTGTGTGTGTGTGTATGAGAGTTTGTTTTTGAGTTGAAAATCACATAAAATATTTTCAAAATGATTACTTCTTAAGCTTTAAACTTCCGACAATTTATGTGGATAAATAAAAAGCATTGGTGATTAAATATAACAAAAAAATATCAAAACCCCAAATCGATAAGAAAATCTAGGTTTATTTTGAAATATAATAAGAGGGATTAAAGAAATGATTACATGAGTCATTCTGAAGAACGAAGAGGTACGTTTTCGAGTTCATTCAAAAACCAATTTTTGATTTCTAAAATACATTTTCAAATAGCCCATAGTACAAGTTCTACAAAAGCTACATGCAAAAACAAAAAGGATCTATTATCTAACATTAAAGAGTGATATACTATTAAATTTACCTGTTTTCAGGCATAGTACATGTGCTTTGAGAGTCTATTATATGTGTTTCTAATATATTTTGGAGTCTTTTAAGATCCAATTATGTTTTGGAGCATTGTGGAGATTTTGGAGCAATCTGGAGCTTATTGATGAGGAAGCTTCGTAGCTGTTCAAGACATCTGAAGTAAGAGTCAAGATAGAAGAAATGTCAACTGACACTGCACCCTTAGTGTTGATCGACATTGCATCCTTAGTGTCGCTCGACACCCGCACGAGTAGACATGCCGATCTTAAGATAAGACCGACTGAAGCACATAAATCCACATAATTACCATAATACCCTTGACTAACTTATACCTAGTATTTATATTTTTTGACATTGTTTGGGCAACATACCACCTTCACAACTTACCACCATTCTTAGAAGCTATTTATTTATTTTTTGAGAGAAGATCAGGTACTCCTTAAGAGCTTTTGCGTTGGAACTCCAGATTTTCTACCTTATTCTATTATGCATTCTATACAGATTATTATTATGGTTTGTTTAATCATGTCTGAGTAGTTTCCTTTGTTGAATTTAGAATTTATTAGGGTTTAGATGAATTACTAAAAATAGAATTGTTAGGATGATTATTAGGATCCTTCATCAGAATTGGACTTAATGATTGTGTTCTAGAGTAACTAACTAGAAACCTGAATTTATGATAATTTATAAATGCGAGAGTAGGTTCATTACCTGATAATAATTATGTTGATCTAGGTTGTTGGATGTATATGAAAGCTGGCTTTGCTAACATAGTGAACATATCGATTAGGACATTAATGCTTGTCTCAAAAAGTATCGATCGATACTCTGTAGTATCTATCGATACTCACTCCTTTTTTGCATGCTACAGCTGGAACAAAGACTTATTCATAATGATTAGACTCACAACGAAAGCTGGATATCTTACTATTGAATTCAAGTTCTAGGACGGTTTATCATATATCCTTACCATCTATACATTATAATATTGATTGCTTGAAACTCTAAGTCTAGATATTTTCTCACATCGTTTACAACCACCTTTTCACTTGTTTACTACTTTAATATTAATTGCTACGCTTAATCTTGTTTTACATAGTCTATTGTGTTCTCACACTCTATGTGAATTTGATCCTTAAATACTACAAATGGACCTCATATTTGAGAGAGAAAGTTTCTCTAGGGTAATTTGAGCGATATCAAATTTGACTGCGTTGTCGGAGAGCATAGGATTCGCCATTAGACTTGATTAATAGGTTTAGTCTAGGTTTTCCTTTTATCTTACTTACTTAAAATAAAAAATTACTTGTGTCTTTCAAGTGCATGCCTAGTAGTACCCAAGCAACAAGGAGTAAGAGTTATTATTCTCAGACTGTGCATGTCTAGAACACATGATCCGCAAAGAGAAGCGCACAACGTCGATTGACACCAGCACTTTTCGTTGATCGATATCACTTGTGAGAAAGAATCTATTGACACTTAACCGCGAGCAAGTAACATGGTCACGACTCTTGTGCTGATAAGGGATGAGATGGAAACCTTCATGACCCCAAAGGTCATTTGCGTAATACAGCAGCTCAGAAACTTGATGATTAGGGGGCTGTAATCCTTGACCTAGTAGGAGTTATTCTAGAAGCTGCTAATGCTGAGAATGCTGCTGCAAATGCTCAGGCTGTAGGTGATGAGAATGTCAATGTTGTTCGACCTAGAAAATCTGTTGAATACAACTGTCCTGATCAATACTGTGACAACATATATGCTATCCGTCCTCCTACTTTCCAGAGGCACGATTTTGAGATGAAGCCTGCTTACTTTACACTTGTGGGACATACACCTTATCATGGTCACCCACATGAGTATCCCATGGACCATCTGCAGTTGTTCGAGGATCTAGTATCTGCTAAAAGAGCCAATGGAGTCCCTGAGGACTACCTTCTCTTCAAGCTCTTTAACTACTCATTTTCTAGAGATGCTTTGTATTGGCTTAAGCAGTTACCACCGAGGTCTCTTACATCCTAGATTGACATAAAAAAACCTTCTGCATAATTTCTCTGATGATGCACGATTTGAGGACTTGAGGAACATGATTGATATATTCACGCATGAGCCTGAATATTCTTTCAAAAGCTCTTGGATCAGATTCAAGTCATATCTGAGAGACTGTCCACACCATGGGTTAACCGAGGTACAATTGCTTAGTACCTTCTTTAGAGGCATTTCTTTGATCTACCATATGGATCTAGACACAACTAGTGGGGAAATTTCAACACTAGGAATGTAGAAGAAGTTGTGAGACTTATTGAGAACTTGGCATCTAGCAATAACACCAAAAAACTTATTTAGAGAAGAAGAAATTGGCTGCCAGCTTAGGAAATGAGCAGATGGATGAAGTTTAAGCCAAGCTGAACAGTGTTTATAAGCTTCTCAAGAAGAAGGTTAGCTTTACAAAGGATTTGGAAGTTGTTGATACTGCTAATGAAAAGGGCGACGAAGAGGATGTGAAGTACATCAGTGGTACTGGTTTTCAGAGGTATCGGAATCAAGGTGGAAATATGAAATCCTATGGCACTGGTCAAAAGAGTAATTACAACAAGAGTTCACAGTACCGGAAACCCTAAAACAATAACATGAACAACATGAACTATGGAACCACTTCTTACCAGAATGTTGCACCAACAACTCAAAAAAGCAAGATAGAGAGCATGAAAATCAGCAAAAGTTGACTGTGGATTTCAATGGAAAGATAGATCATGTGTACACCAACCATGGATGATAAGTTTGAAGATCGGAGCACTCATGTGAAGAAGTTGGAGACTCAGGTGATTTAGACTAGTAAAATTGCGAGGAGACATAAAGCGCTGATTAAAGGAAAGGGAGAGGCTGGAAAGAAGCACCACATGAGTGCCATTATAGATGAGAATTTCTGGCAAGTGATGAAGGAAGAGAAGTTTCAAGAAGGGGAATTCCAAGTCAAAAGTTTCATGTCTTTCGGCAGTTCGCAACGGTGTCGCTGTACACAAGCGGCTGAGCACTGATCGACACCCCATGCTGAATCTGTAGGATCTTTTGAAACACCAAGCATCGATCAACACCACACTGGTATTGATCGACACCCACCAGTGACTTACCGAGATTGGTTGCCAAGTATTTATGCAAACTAATTGAATGCAAAAAGACACTTGTCTCAGACATCAACAAAGGTAGATGCACCAGAGCCTGTGATCATTGAGCAGGCTACTGAGGCATATACTTTAAGAGAAATAAGAGCAATGTTCCTAAGCATTTAAGGAGGGAGGCCAATGAGAAAGAGATGGATAATTTTAGCAAGAGGATGTTAAGGATCCCTGAAGGCATGCCATTCGATGATGCTTATTGAGCCCACAGGCTCTGGATGTTTTTCAGAGAGCAGAGAGACAGAATAGAACATTGCGCATATGTTCCATTAGATCAGAGAGAAGATGAAGCAAATGATTACACTAAAGAAGAAGAGTGACCCTGGGAAGTTCATGGTTCCCTACATGATTAGAGGTCACATCTACCATAATGCACTCTGTGATACAGGTTCTTCAGTTAATATTATTCCCATGGTGATGGCTAAGTACTTGAATCTGAAGATAGAACCTTCTGAAAATTCATTCACTTTTGTGGATTTCTCTAAGGTGAATTCAGGGGGGATTGTCAGAAATCTTCAAGTACAAATCGAAAATGCCTTAGTTTTAATAGACTTTCATATCAGGGATATTCAAATAGACTGAAATATTCTCTACTACTTGGAGAAATTTCATGGCTACTGAAGGAGCTATTGGCAACATGTAGACAAATTAGATGTGCCTGACACTCAACCTTCGCCTGAAGCGAGCTCTCTTCAACTTCCAAACCCGATACAAAATCCCAAAGGAACGAAAAAGCATGCTTATCCTCGAGGACATCAAGAAAACCAAGCGACCCGAATACATGATGAAATTCAACATGTGCCGCCCGAACCTTTTCTTGATTAGAAACATACTGGCAGACGCTTCACCAGATTCCATGCAAGCGCGCTTTCAACTACGACGCAACGATATTTTGACCCTTATAGCTCGGTGAATTTAGCTACGCAATCTTCCTCAAGAGCCTTGTTCGCAGCCTTCGCCTCCCTAATCCCGGAATGCAGTTGGATCACCTCGGCACGAGCCTTTTCAAGTTCCACTGCAACGGCTTGGAGACGACTCACACTGTCCATCTGAGTCCTCTCCACATCACAAAGCTTCCTCCCCACGCTCTAGAGCCTGAGTAATCTCTACAATTGAGCTTTGATAGGTTCGACCTTTGATTGCGACAACCGACCATCCGATCTATCCTTCTAGGCCTCTTCAGTCATGCGTCCCAATGACTGACCTAAATACTTCACCTTCTTATCATAGCTGGTCATAAGCAAAAATTACCGACCTTCCAAGTAAACAAAAGAGAGGGTGAAGGAAAAAATAATAAGAAACGAGGATATCAACATGTCACCAAACAGCCGAAGGAAAGAAAAAGGAATTTACGCAAAAAGTAGCCATCACCAGTGGGGACCTCGGATAAATACACGAATCACGATATGCCCAATGGAACGTTAAGCACCCTGTTTATAAAAAAAAGGGAGGAACCCGAGTATATAATACAAAAAAACACTCACCATTGTTGAGATTCCAGTGACCACGGTAGCACCGATTCACATCGGGTACATACACCTCGTTAATTCTAAAAAAAGGTACCACGTCCACCAATGATCAACCTTTGTCTCCTTCCTGATGTCAATCAGCTTCTCACCAGCAACAAAACTCTGGTATAACGCCCCGGGGAGAAATCGTTTGCTACTAATTTTAGTCAATTCCCGAAATAGCCAAGGATCTATCTGAAAACAAAGCTCAGAAGGCGAGACCATCACCGCCAAAAATGCCCTCATCGACTGATAGAAATCCCTCCCGGGAATCAACACTCGAAGGTTGGGAATGGATAATCCTAAGATTTTAAGGCTCGTTTAGATCCAACAAGAGGTATATTAAATCCAATGACTGATGCTATCGGCGATCCAACAAGAAGATAGGCAGTGGAACCTTAGAATAAATTTATTGCAGAACCAATGAGAAATATATTAAACTCAACACCTGAACAGTTTAAACACTGAAGATCAAAATAAATTCCGAAGGAACAAACATGAGAATCTCTCTCACATGTTTTCAAAAATAATCACTCGAAACTTATTTTATTTCAATGGTCAATGAAGCATTTATATAATAGGTATTGACATACAAAAGGACTAATCAAACATAGAAACTATCAAACTATTAAACATTGAAGACTTGACCAGAAATGATGACTTCAACAAATTTGGAAGGTTTGGAACGGATGACTCTTCGGCTGGTCGAGTCCATTCGAATGGTTGACGGTCATTGAATTGTCATCAAATTGATATATTACGTGACCATTACATGTATTTTCTTGTTGGGCCTTTTTTTATTGACTATCCTTGATGCTTCTCCTGATCACATCATCGATGGACCATTTAGTTGAGTGAAGGCCATGTTACGCTCCTCACAGTGGGCCACAAGCAATCTCAGAAGAGCAAACCACAAACCAAACTTAAAAAAGATTCATACAAAGATAAGAACTAGACAGGAGCATGGATGCTCATCCAAGGTCGGAATCCTTATCTCAACTTCACGAAAACACCCAAATATTCGTAGAGAGCCTGCACAAACGTTTCATTAAACAAGGAAGAACCAACCACGTTCGCGACTTGGGAGTCAAAATAGCGATCCTCCACCCTCGCGAGACCACCACGACCTCTTCCTTGAATAGGCCCTTGACTTCTACCCTGAGAATCATCGAAAAAAGCGTGGGGATATCCACTAAGCCCTCGGATGGGCAGACACAGTAGGAGATGGAGAAGGAGTGTGAGCAAGGTCGGACTCGGAGGACCCCCATAAACCACTGGACGAACTAGAAAATGTTTTGGACTCGACACTAATTTTAGACATTGCCTAATCAAAAACAAGCAGCTCGACAGATAACGACCGAACTGAAACAAAAGATATAAGAGGAGAGCTAGGAATTGTGATACTTATAGAAAATAAGGAAAACAAAGAGTCACATATCTGACACAAAAGACGTTCCTTCTCCCGTATGACAGCAGGATATGACCAGATAAGCGGCGACAATCATCTCGATTCCCAGAACCATGCCACACAA
Source organism: Moricandia arvensis (assembly GCA_905132765.1). Taxonomy (NCBI): domain Eukaryota; kingdom Viridiplantae; phylum Streptophyta; class Magnoliopsida; order Brassicales; family Brassicaceae; genus Moricandia; species Moricandia arvensis. The sequence goes on along the minus strand of CAJHQP010005778.1, from coordinate 462 downwards.
CCAAAACTTTGTTTTGGATTCAAGAACTCTCCAATGAACTAGGCGGATGCTCATTGTTAGAGGTGGGCTGTACACCCCCATCAGTCTTGTACCGATTCTGGGAAAATCCCCCTCTTCATCTAAACAAGTAAGCTACATCGGCCCAGCTCGCTTATAATGGTATGGGAGATGAAAGCGACAGGATGAGTTCATGACCCATACTGCCAGAAGGCGAATATAAACCCGAGTCACAAAGAATATGTGACCTCAATCTGACATGGACCGAATATATACCCTCATCACAAAGGATGACGAGCTGTCTTTTGTCGAATTCGGATAGGTTTTCTTCTATAAAAGAAGACCTTTCCCAACTAAGCAAATGACCTACTTTTCCTTGAGCGAACTCACACAGAATTACTTAGCAATCTGTACCCTGTCAGAGGAGCTCGATTCTAACATTGACTTTGACCTTACTATTTCGTC